>CAAALY010000176.1:0-11593 GCA_900617795.1 Protopolystoma xenopodis
TGAGTAATCGAATTTCGATGTATCTCTTATGATAACATTATTGGGAAGGCTTTCATTTTGTATGAATTGGAATTATGAAGTCTCTAGGCGGGGTGGAAACTACAGTCCAGCCTATTTTTGATAAGAATACCTTTAGAGAACCAACGCTATGTGAAGTTCACTGAAAACATAAGAAAATTCAGCTACCAATTCTTTATTGCATTAAACAAAATAAGGTGAATATAGATCAAAAGTCTATTCATAAACTAAAAATGAATATAGGAAATTTAGCAGGAACTGCTTCTGGCTGTTGGCCAGACTTAAGGAGAGACAGAAAGACAAGGAATAGGAAGAATCGCTGAGTAAGAGGAGGAGGCTTGAATACCCCCAAATCTGACTATGACTCTCACACTTTACGTGACTCGCATACGCGCAATACGTCATGAGACATATGTAAAAAGTTGCAGGATCATACATTTAATTATTTGGATGAATAAGCAGCTGCCTCTACATGAACTTCATTTTAATGAAGCAGCCTCTCTCATATACAAGAATGTATGTTACGAGTGAAATAGCCAAGCAAATCATGAGATATTTCATCAGGACCGCAAAGTTCCGCATGAGAAATGAGTGTGATTGCACCGGGCTACTCTTATTTTCTTGGCTTATTGTAATTGTTGCGTTTCTCGTAAAGTATATTTATCACTCGGACAATGTTTGTCACAGCCGGACAGAGCAAAGTTTAGCACCGGTTGATCGGAGTTACAGGACGGTGAGTCGAGGACTCTTTCGCACACTCTAACACTCTTCACTCCCTCGAGGCGATCCTCCTTCGGTTTCTGGTGATACCAATGCATGAATTCCTTTCATACATTGACACAATAGTGTCGCCACACTATTGTTGGCCTGTTGTCACACTAATTCGCAATGGGACCAATTGTTGCCACCTTTCTCTTATCCCAAACACCTTCCTGCTCTTTACTTATCTCTGCGACTCACGGGCCTTGATGAGTGTATCAAATAATGGAGTCTCAAATGTTATCTTGTTTCGACGTGTAGACAGACTTGTTCTGCGCAATCTACTAATATGACTTTTATTCAGAAAGGAAGTAGGTTATCGAGAGTATCAGAAAATCTTGAAAAAGGGCTAGGTTGTAAAGCCAAATTCTTCCCAATTCACATAAGTTTATCTTAAGTTTTCATTGGATTTTACGTAGCCTTGCTTCCCCAAAGGCATTCTCATTCAGGCTGAACTAGCTGAAAGCGAAGCTGCAGTCTATCCAGCAGGGATAAGAATACCTTTTTTGGAAGCAAGAATATGTGAAATTTAATAAAACCGTCAGGCCCATTCGCATCATTGCCATAAACTTTAACTATCACTCTTTTATCGCCTTATGCGACCTAGGGCGACTAGAATACTTCTCGAAGTGATTGACTTATCCCTTGCCGCCAAACAGACCATAACAGACAGCCTGGAAATCAGAAAAATAAAGTTGACATTTTAATCAAATTCATTTTTCATTATGTATTTATTGCTGTTTCCTAATTATATCTTTCAGAGTTCAGAACCTGATCGAGAAGGTGGAGGGAAGCAAACTCACCAAGCGAGAATTAATCAGTGAATTAGTTCAAATTTCGGGGGTCCTCAAAGTCCTGTTTGCTGAGCAGAAGTCGTAAGTAAAGCTAAACTTAGATTAATCAAACTTGAGCATTAAGAAAATGCTAAGATTTTAACTTGAATTATTTTCTACCCATCATCTACACTAGGCCTAAGAACTTATAGCATTTGCGGCTGTGCCTTAATTTCATAACTGGGGACTCTAAGTAAAGTTACTTTGGAACAAAAGTATTACCTTCATTTTCAGGAATAAAGGGCATGCCGCCAATTTAATGCAAGGACTGAAGTTGAAAGTTTTGACAATTAATCGAATAGAAAAACTCATTATAAAGTTAACTGCATTACATCGAGTTAAATACAGCTATCGGTTCCTATAGTACCTTAAACTATCTATGACGCTCACATACTTATTCAGGAATTAGTGATATTTACAAGGACTACTAAATCGAAATAAAGTAACATATTCGATAGAAATGGCTACATAATGCTCATTTTACTAACGCCAGTCCCACTATAAATGTGGATTTTGAGAGACCTGGCTTACCCTTAAAGCCACATCGGCTTTGTGGCCCACAGACCTCCGTAGCTGTTACTGAGTAGAAACATTATGGGGGCATGACCAAATGATATTTAATGGTATTGTGATTCATACCCAACCATCAATCAGGTTACCCAGGCGTTCAATCAAGACCAAATAGCAATTTCAAAACAAAATTAATCGGCATTTAGTTTAATAGCCTTGGGATAATGCTGTCTATTATGATTAGAAACGGATTATTTTTTAAGAGGATAGTTTTTAACTCACAGTCGACTGCAGCTTTGGCTTCAGCTAACTTCCATCAAAATACCATGAACGATTCGAAGTCCAGTTATTGGTAGCCTAAAGCGGTAGACATCCTATATTTGCATTGATATAGGCATTGCTGATGACCATTTTCATTTTGAAGATCAAGATTGATCCTCAATACAGCTTCTAGTCATCTGTATCGAGTCCTACCTTGTTGCTGCTACTAAGTGACCCCTAATAGCTAAAAAAATGCAGGCCAGAGATCAGATAGTTGCGTTTTTGTGCAATTAGACCTTGGTGCAGAAGAGTGTTGAGAACACATAAATCTGTATCCGTATTCAAGTTGATGGTAATACATTTGAAGAGTTTTTCTAGTAGTTGGCATTTATGCCTGAAAGTTAGGCTTTAACAATCTTTTTAAACAAAGATTTTTACTGAAGTGGGTTGACCTCGTTGTCGCAACTTGGTCTTGTTGTCAGGGCGACTATGTAGAACACACCTAGTCCGAAGTCGTCTGCCATAGTAGTTGTCATGATTCCCAACATCAGACAGTGGACTTGGTACATTCTCAGACGTTTCGCCGGCATCGTAGTCGGCATCGTCAGTGAGTTTTGCCATTCTCTACACCGAGATACAAACGCGTCAGAGACAAGTGAAGTCAGTTCCTCGACAGAAGTTCTGCCGAAAACGGTTACACTATCACTCCCCTTTCTGTTCTGGCCCAACTATAGACTCTTTACTCTCTTATCCACCTCTCGCCCTATCACAAATTTTCACTTGCTTACATTCCACTCGTCAAAATGTGTGTCCTTTTGTGGCAAATTTAGTGTGGCCTCGTTACACTTGCTATTTACTCCGACGCCTCTCTTTCGATCGGCTGATCCGACTCGGGCCTCCAATACGGATCCGTTCATTGTCTCGTGGATCAGTTCCTTCTCTTTCTGGTTGACCGATTTCACTCGGGTCTAGTCCCTGTGTGCATTTCACTCCAGGCGCTATTTCTCAAGGGCCTAGAAGCACGTGCACTGCCGCTTAACTGAGCAGAGCGCTTAAGCTCTGATTGGCATTCTTGCAGATATCAGGCTTTCCCTTCATGAGTCTGACCATACTACGACCATACCAGAGGGCACAACATCTTGGTCTTCATATCTTCAAGGATTTTTACTATTTACTTCCGAATTCCTGAACTATCGTTGTGATGAGAAATTATCTCATGTAAAAAATCTAATATTGGTGGATTGATTATGAGTGTCAAATATGAGACATTTTATGGGTTTTCGCTTGCACTCAAGTGCTTGCATTCTCCAAAAGTCCAGAGTTGTAAGATAGGCTTAAAAGCCAAACGAGGAATCTTTATTAATTTTCAATGGTCTCCCCATTCGTATAAGTAGGTCTTTCTATTCATGCGACATAGCAACACAATAAAGTTAAAATGTATAGAAGTTATTTGACCTTGTTTTCGCAACTTGGTCACATTAGTAGGAAAACTTAGAGGAATGAACATTGTCCGGAGTCCATTGTTTGCATAATCATTTCCAGAGTAGAACCGTCAGTGAGTCTCGCACCACACAGCAACTCGTTAAAGAGACAAGTGAAGCCCATCATTTGACCAAACGTGTGTTAAACTGTTGTGTTATCTCCCCTTCTGCCCTGGGCTATTTACAGTTCCTATATGCTCCTATCATGCCTTTCCTGTCACAATTTGTACCGTTTTTTTCAATGCAGCGTTGTGTGCTCCTTCGAACGGCATTCATGAAAACCCTTTACACTCCACACTGTCGTTATCACCCCCTTCACTCTTGTGCTGGGAATGTTGACCAGAGTCTGTCATATTGTTACGTAGTCTTTCCCTGGGTCCTATCTAAGTCTCTCTCTTGCCATGTAGAATACGTCTGCTATCTCCATGGTACTTGTATTTCACTCGACCTCTGCCCCTCCCCCATCTGTGCTATTCGAAGCGTAATTCGTTCATCCCCTGCACCTGGGGGATTGATCAGAGGCTAAAGCCTCAGAGTAAGTCTCATGATCATGCCTTTGCTACATGGACCACATCTCTTGTAAAACCTACTGTCAACCAACTAGCTCCAATCGCCGCCTCGTCTATCCTGTCTCTAGTCCTAACACAAAGTTTATGGCTTGTCATGTCATAGTCGCTTGTCTGCCAACCCACAAATGTTGTGGTACTGCTGGCTTTGATTAGGTTCAATGTTGAGCCACAACGTTTGTGGGTTGGCGCACAAAAGACTAGGGCATAGCAAGTCATAGACTTTGTATCATAAATAGAAAGAAGATAGAAACAGTGGAAGCTATATCAAGTTGGCTAACAATAGTCGTGATTAAAGGATCATGTTTATGATCAAACACGTCTATTGTTAGCCAAATAGATTTAGTCCTTCCTGTTTCTATCTGTAATACCATGTCCATCGCTTCCTACGTCCTCGTATTTTGTGTGCCAGCCCACAAATGTTGTGGTTCTACTTGTTTCGATCAGGCTCACTGAAGACGTCTCCTATTTGCTTCTGATTGTTGCTTTCTCATCTCCTTGCGATCTCTTTTCCTAAAAGTAAGGATATTACCTTGATCCAGTCGTCTTCTTTTGCTGATCTTACTGTTGCCTGGTCTTCTACGAGTTTGTTTAGGCAATATGCAAAGTTTTTGCTAATCCTGTCTTCTTCAAGTCTCCTGTTCATTAGATCTCTCTCGGTCAGTATTTCGATGGCCTCTCGGATCTTGCATTCTCTCGTATTTTCACCACATGCAGCCAACATTTCGGTCAATTTCCAGTGGATTTCGTGCCCCGTTCATGCAATGTGTTCCGCTATTTTTGATCTTTTCATATCCATGTTCCTGCAGAGTCTTAGATGTTTCTTGATCCGTAGGCCGAGTTTTATTCCTGTTTTATTCCGATACTCTTCTGCTCACAGTTTCAGCATTTGATGCGATAAACTCCCGAGCATTCAAGCTTGTCCGTCTTCTTTTGTTGCGTCGGCAGACTGGTGAAAAGTATTTTATTCTCCTTTGTTAGCCCCTTGATATCCCATTTCCTTAGTATCGGTCGCAATTGTTGACTCAGTTATGATGAGGGCAGGCAAATCCACTTTGGGTTGTTATCCTCATTCCTGATCTGATTTGCATAAAATCCAAGTTGAAATCGGCCCTTCTTTACATTCTTTTCTATAAATACTCTGGGGTATCAGTTGCTAAGGCAAATCCGTGTCAGTTTGTCCAATTCCTTGTGCCAGAACTCATTGTCCGTTAGTCGTAAGCTTCTGATGATCGAACTCCTCAGTATTCTGATCTTCCGTCTGTAGTTATGATGGGATTGAAAATTATGGATTATTCCCACATATGAATTCTTTCTGTATATTCTCCTCATGAGTATCCCCTTGGAGCATATGACTTCAATTTCCAGAAAGGATAGCCGTTCATCCTTCATAGGACGTAGGTTCAACACAAGTAGAACCAGTACATTTGTGCGTTGGCACACAAGAGGCTAGGACGTAGGAAGCGATGGACATGGTATTACAAATAGAAATAGGAAAGACTAAAGCGATTTGGCTAACAATAGACGTGTTTGATCATAAACATGATCCTTTAATTACAACTATTGTTAGCCAACTAGCTCTAGTTTCCACTGTTTCTATCTCTTTCTATTTATAATAGCAAGTCTATGACTTGCTATGCGCTAGTCTCTTGTGTGCCAACCAACAAACGTTGTGGCTCAACATTGAACCTAATCAAAGCCAGCAGTAGCAAAACATTTCTGGGTTGGCAGACAAGCGACTAGGACATGACAATTCATAGACTTGGTATTAGGGATAGAGACAGGATAAACGAGGCGGCGATTGGAGATAATTGGCTGGCAGTATGTGTTACAAGAGACGTGGTCCATGTAGTAAAGGCATGACCATGAGACTTACTTTGAGGCTTTAGCCTCTAATCAATCCCCCAGGTGCAGGGGATGGACGAATTACGCCTCGAATAGCACAGATGGGGGGGCAGGGGTCGGGTGAAATACATGTACCAGGGAGATAGCAGACGGATTCTACGGGTCAAGAGGGAGATTTTCATAGGACCCATGGAAGGACTACGTAACATAATGACAGACTCTGGCCAACATTCCCAGCACAAGGGTGAAGGTGGTGATATCGACAGTGTGGAGTGTGAAAGGGTTTTCATGAATGCCGTTTGAAGAAGCACACCACACTTTATTAAAAATAAGCACGTTGCGAATTGTGACAGGGAAGGCATGATAGAAGGATATAAGAACTGTGAATAGCCCAGGGCACAACGGGAGATACCACAACTGATTAGCACACGTTTGGTCAAGGGATGTGCTTCACTTGTCTGTTTGACGAGTTGTAATATGGTGCTAAGAATGATGAGATTCACTGACGATGCCGACTAAGATGCCGGCGAAACGTCTGGTAATGTACCACGTCCACGGTTCTACTCTGGAAATGATTATGCAAACAATGGACTCCGGACAAGGTGCGTTCCTCTAAGTCCTTTTACCAATGTGACCAAGTGCGAAAACAAGGTCAAACAACTTTTATACAACGAATAGAGACTGTGACCATACAAAAGGCTACACCATCTTGGTCTTCATATCTTCAAATAATTGGAATTGTGTTCAAAAGCAAAAAAAAACTTGCAAGATTATCTACGTGACAGTAATATTGTGATATTTGTAACTTGCATATTATTTAAAAATATTATTCGTATCAGGTGAATTTCGGAACTACCAGTAAATATTGAATAATAGCTGTGTTCACCCCAAGTTACAGATGGTGATGAAGGCCTGATCGTTCAATTTTCCTACATCATCACCACCCTCATCACCTTTTAAGAAGCAAAGCATGTGAAATTCAATAGTACGTGAGAAAATTCAACTATCAATCCTTCATCATCTTCCGCAACCAAGGGTGAACAGAGCTCTTATTAAAACTATTATCCCCATTAGTAGCATCAACAATAGACACTGCTGTGCCATGTGATAATAATACCGTAAACGAGGCAAATGACGGGATTTGATATGAATTTAAAATGTAGCATGCTTGCTCATTCCGGTTGTAAAATAATGGGACTATTTTTACCAGTAGCAATCCTATGGAGCTTGCTGGCGCAGTAGTCATATTATAAAACAGCCCAAATGACGGTGACAGACTTCAGGCTGTGCTACATTCCCAATCGTGTCACAGTAAGTGGAAGTTATAATAGTGATGAAACATACGTGTCCATTCAGTCTCTCCCTTGCCGAGGCAAAAATAGACAACTAACTTACTTTACCAGCGCATCTCCTGACAGCATGCTCCAGGGCTCTGCATGTGTGCAATCCGAGTTGGCAGAATCGTCAACAGATAGATTTTCCCAACCGGACCTTTCATGAGGGCCTGAGGATTTGCTTGGATATACCCACTGTTAAAAAATTTCATGAAATCACCACTCTCCGGACTACACCTCTAAACGAGCTACTTACTTCTCTGTTGAAAGATTGTATTCACACAAAAGCTATGATTCATTCAAATCCCATGCTTCTTTATGGGAAAAATTCACTTCTGACCTGTGGGTTCAGTAAAACTCCGCCAAGTTCCTCATTATTAGAAGTTGCATTTTCTGATTATTGGGGATACTACTTAAGTTGAACTATTTTTAAACCTTTTTTATTGTCAAAAGTGGTGGGTTTATCAATTAGTATATCTCATTATCTACAATATCTTAAATGGTGTACAAGAAATTTTTTCAAAGGCTGTATGGTTGGAGTAGTGAATGACATTTATTCATATTGGATTGTTAATATTTATAAGTGTGATAATTGTTTATAATTATCAGGAAATACAGGCTCTGAGGTCTAATATGCTCAAAACGATGTTCTGCTTCACTTAGCTCACGGGAAATTATAAGCCGTCTGTCATTTCAGACACAAAGGCCGAATTACGATTAGGGGCAAGAGACATTCTTTAAAAACCATCTATTCGCTTTTTTCAATTGCTAACTTCACTTTGAAACATCACGTGAGGTGTAAAGCTGATAAAGTTCATGTTTCGCAAGCTCTGATCGGAAAAGTAAATGTTTCCACCATATATCACTGATAGAATTACCGAAAATGCATTTTTCTACGAAAAATAGATTTAATTGACATTTCCAGATGGCAAATAAAAAGATTTTCCTATCAAATATCCAAAACCGGAATTGATAGAGCGTTAAGTATACCCTCTTGGTAATTGGTTAAGAACCCTTTTCACGTAAATACGAGAAGCATGGCGCTACCAGCCAAGAAGATAGCTCCACAATCTTGCTGGGCCAGAAATGCAGATCCATTAATAGTGAACAGGACGAAATAGGATAAAAGCAGAATTGCCAACCTGGGCTTTACTCACGATGGAACTCAAAATACAACGTCCTATAGAAGTGCGCGGCCTATACTGACCATGGAATTCGCATAAGAATTCACAGTCATAAATAGGAACAAGCCAAAAGTGGCCTAACTTGAGTCATAAAATAGATCAAAAGCATTAAAAAAATTATATTTTGTCTAAAATTTATTTAAAAAATATAAGTTTCATACCGAGCCATGAATAATCTGGCGATTTAATCGTTTTACTCCACTACACAGAGCCACGGGTGCTACTGGATCGCAGCGCAAATGCCAAATTCAAGGCAATCCAGGCATCTCACAACTCGCATTTTATTGTGGGATTGTCAATTGGGCAAACGTGTATTCGCCATTAAATTTAACAAAGTTACTGATTTTTTATATGAGTAGGGATAAAGTGGAGTGGGGCGAAGTGATCAAATCACCAGCGAATTCACATCCCGGTATCGAATTTCAAGTTGTGTGATGGTGACACTGAGAGGTGAGGTGGAAACTGAATGAGATTGGAGGAAAGGATAAGTAGGATTCAAAATCATAATAAGGCCTACTCATCTCATTGTCAGAAGAATTCACTATCAGTACTTGAATCACCTTACATGAGCTTGGATGACAAAGTTCTTATTCAAGAATTATTAGCACTCTCAAAACAAACTTACATTGGAAATGTGTATGTAATATTTGCGCGAAATGCTAAAGTGATGAGGCAGACATGATCATGTTTGGCAAAACTAAATGATATCGTGAAAATGATTTTTCGCTTATAAGTGTAGGTTTATGAGGCTAAAATTAGAGCATATCCTATAAATGAAATGTATTCACCATAGTTTATTTAAAGAGATTAAAGACTGATAGCTAATTTTCAAGCAATATAATGAGTAGGCCTTACGTTTTCATTGAATCTTAGATGCAAGTCTTTATGAAATGCAATAAGATGCAAGACCTACTCATATTATTTTGGGAGAATTCAACTACTAGTCCTTAATCATCTTAAATGAAATACGGTGAATACATCTCATATTTATGATCTAGTGGTAGTTTTGAAAACCCACTTATAAACAAAAATAAGCAATGTCATCAATTGCAATAGCAAATAGAACTTTGCTCTACCAACAATCCCACCATAGAAAGTGATGTGTAGATTGTCTAGCCTTTCCTTGAATTCATGTCTATCATGTGACCCAAAGGCACTCGTGGCAGTGTGGCGTAATGGTTAGCATGTCGAGATTTTACGCCACATCATCATGCATCGAGTTTGGCTGAGGGTGCTGATGAGACCTACGCGAGGTAGGAACTGCAGTCCACGTCTGCCTAGATGAGAATATGTTTTGGGAAACGAGACTGTGTGAAATTCAATGAAAACTTAAGGTCTATTCATATCATTGTGGTAAGATTCAACTACCAGTACTCCATCAAATAAGGGGAATACATCCCATATTTAGTGAAAAAGAATTTTTATGAGTCACTATAGTTTGTATTTTGTTTTGAGTAGGTTTTCGAGACTACCTGCAAATCAGATATATGACCTATGTTCACCCTATTTCATTTAAGGTGATACAGGGACAGGTAGTTTAATTATCCCACAATGCCATGAGTAGACAATCCGTTTTCATTGAACTACATCTTGCCTTGTATTCCCAAAAGATATTCTCATTCAGATGGACTACAGTTTCCACCTCGCCTAGGTCTTATAAACACTCCCAGCGGGACTCGAACCACGACGGTACAGCTTATAATCTTGACACGTTGTCAACTACGCCACATTGCCACGAGTGCCTTTGGGTCACAGAACAGATGTAAATCTCAGGGAAGGCTAGGCATTTTCCCATAGTAAATTCTGTGGTGGGATTGTCGATGTAGCCAATTTATATTTGCCATAGCCATCAAAGCTATTACTTATATTTCGTTTTGAGTAGGTTTTCTAGACTACCATTAAATCAGATATATGAGCTCTGTTCACACTATTTATCGTCGATTACTATTGCAAATATAAATTTGCTTCATCGATAATCTCACCACAGAATATGTTATAGGAAAATGTCTGGCCTTCTTTGAACTTTATATCTGCCCTGTGCCACACGGGCGCATGTGGCAAGGTAGCATAGTTGTCAACGTATCAAGATTATAAGCTGAACTGTCGTGGTTCGAGTCCCGCTGGAGGTGTTGATAAGACCTAGATTAGGTCAAAACTGCAGTCCATTCTGAATGAGAATACCTTTTGGGAAAGCAAGGCTATATTAAATTCAATGGAAGCGGATTTTTTACTGATGTTATTGTGGTAAATTGAACCACCTGTCCCTGTATCCTCTCAAATGGAATAGGGTAAACACAGTTCATGATATCATGCTTTCAATCAAATTTAATGTTTTCTTAACATATCGTTTTGTATTGCATTTAAGCTAGCAAACAAATAAAGTATTTTGAATAAAGACTGGGCCCCCAAGGCTCCCTTATTGGTTTATCTTAACATGAATAATCACTTCGAAGGAAAATTCGCTTGGAATGAATTCGTGAATTTGTCTCAACAGAAAAAAAAGATTGAATTAAGAAGTCCTCAGCTCACTGTCATGCACGGGTTCATCAGCTTTTCAGGACTATGAGATGAAAATTTTTTGCACAATCTATTATTCCATACTCCATTGTTTTCTTGTAAAAAAAATTCACGAATTAATTTAAAGTGGATTTTAACTCGAATTTTAAAATGAAACCCATGCTAACTAAACCACCAATGGATCCTTTACAACCCAGCTTTTCTTCATATATTTTTTTTGGCCTGCTCTTCTAAATACATTACTAAACTATACATTATGTTAAATTTACAAATATGAGATGTATT
>CAAALY010000177.1:0-11591 GCA_900617795.1 Protopolystoma xenopodis
ATTTATTCTCCTTTAGTCGGAATTAAAATACCTTTTTGGCGGTAAGACTACCTGAAACTAACTGACATGATTGTGGGTCACCTCCACTACTAGACCTCAAATCACCTGAAATTGCTTAGATAAACTAAACCCTTATCCAAGAGTTTTAATTAGTTTGAAATCTAATTACAATAAAAATTAGAATTTTTATCACTAAATATACGGGAACATGCTATCGATGTACTGAGTTAAATGATGTGGGTTTCGGTTAATTGGGATGTATTGAGAATAGGATAAGTTGGTCGATTTATGCAAATTTCATGTAGTGTTGAAAGGAGTATTAAAGATGATATAAAAAGCAAATGACGTTCTTTTTAATTAGAGAATTTGGTTTTGTTGTACAAAATGTGTCCTAAATAAATGGTTGCTCCAACTAACATAGGGCCGAGCCAATCGGAATCCACTGTAATTGGTTTGACAGACAAATTACCAGTTGGGTTTGGGAATGGTATTAGGTTGGATTTTATTCCTCATTTTCGTTAGGCATGCGAAGCAAACACTTAATGTTCATTAAATTGACTTTCTACTGATTAGTACCATAAATAAATAATTGTTTTGAAAGCAGCTAAGGTTGTTACAATTACGAATAAAAGATCTTTGTCCATCACAGATACAAACTCACGTACAGACTATCGACTACGATTGCAGCAGAATAACTTAAGACCAAGTCTAGAGGACTAATATGTTTACTATTAAACGTACAATATGTACTACTCACTACTTGGCTCGTCAATTTCATGATTAGCTCATTACATATCTTTTATTCTAAAGCGATCTTTGGAGCTTATACAGCCCTATTTATAGGAAGATTTCATAGGCCAACTTTAATCTAGTGAAAGAGTATTCGATAAACGGCTTCTTTTTAACCCTCATTCAAAAGCCGGTTTCTAATGACTTCAAAGGAAATGTCGAATCACATCTCGTGCTTTGGTTAGTTATCCCATGTCCGTGAAGCTGAGGGAAATTGATGCATGCATAGAATGAGGAAGAGGTCAAAACAATTTTTTTACTCAAATCAAATATCCATTGAATGTTGCTTTTTATGCATTGTGGGCATAATATGATCCGTATTTATGTGTCATGTCCAGAGTTTTGTTCGCTTCCTCTGCGACACCTTTGCCCAAGTCTTTTCAACTTTATTTTCAATTTCTTTTACTAATGTCTCCCATTCGGGATTTCGGCTGTTTCTTTACTGTCTATCGGCTACCTGGGCACACGCAGGCATGTGCAATAGCTGTAATGTGTTCTAGACCATTCTATTCGATGTCTCGTATTCGCTGTGCGTTCAGTAATTGCAGATTTTTCGACGCAAAACATCGCTACAGTTTGTTTTTTATCCAAATAGCTTTTGCTGGACGCATTGGCAGGTCTACATTCTGCACAGACGCTACCGCTCGGACACAAACATTGCAGAACTTGAAAATAGACTTTACTGAATAAAGTTTCACTCTATCAATTGTTTTAATGTTTCCCTTCTTGGGTGGTCATTCAAACTTTCTCAAAAGCTGACAAGTCGACAACCCCATAAACCTTCATGTCCTAATTAGCCATTTTTATACCATCCCTTTATTAGTAATGAAATGGGAAAGTGTTTATAGTAAAGGTATTCTTCAATCCTCTCATTTCCTGGCATCGTCAGTTTCAATCTGCCAGGCGCAAGACGCCTTATTAGTCTCATTTTCTTGACCTTTACTTTTACCCGATGTGCCTAATTAAAAAATGAATCAGCAAGCCTCCACCCAATTAATTTTCCTATTTACTCAGTGGGTCATCCAGAACTGCTAATTTGCCATCCTTTTCCAACCCCGTAATAAATTTATTAGCCTCAAAATCTCCCCTAATCTAGCCTTGCTACTACTACTACTCGTCCATATTAATATGAAATAGGCCACGAAACTAGCCTTAATTCCTAATTAAAATTTCCAGTTATCCCAGGTCGCATAAGGTAATGGAGGAGTGATAGTTAATCTTTCATACAATATTATGATTAGGCCTTACATTTCCATGCATTTCACACAACCTTATTTACCAAAAGTCATTTCCACCTCGATTGAGCTGAGCTGGAGTTTCGACCGCTGCAATAGAGTCTGAGTAATGCTACGTATAATCTCGAAACGTTACAAGCCGGACACACACCAATCTCCCTCGGTTTCCGGTGAGGCTGAAGCAAAAAGCCCTCTTAACCAACATCTTCGTCAGAATCAAATGTCTACTCACCTAAATTATTAAAAGAGTCTTCAAAGCTTAGTTTTAGTCAAAATAACGAAGCAAAGTTGCGATATTCAAAAAAATGCATTTTTATCCTTTCCTGCAAGGGATGGGTCAGCGAATTAATTCAGGAAAAACTTAATTTGTATATGTTGATTTGGTATTAGCATTTACCAGCATTCAAGCTATAACACACATTCTTGAGGACATAAGAGTTGGTAAAATTTCAGTTTAGGAAAAGTGGCTGAGTAATAAAGTACCAGAGATTAATTTTTCCTTAAATTTTGTGATTTACCCCTAACTTTTTTATTGAATTCCGCATAGCCTTGCTGCCCAAAATGTATTCTCATCCCGACTGGAAAGGACTGAACTGCCTTCTTCCCCAGTAAAATTTGTACCCGGGTTGGTTAGTAACGCCACGTTAATCACTATGTACCATTGCCAAGCATGCCCTTAAACCATAATACAGACGTGCATTTCAAAGACAGTCAGGTCTTTCCCATGTCGCGTTATCTGACGGAATTGCCGATGAAGCAAAGTTGCATTTTCCAAAGCAACCAAAGTTCCTATCCCGCTGGGATGCTGACGAGATCTCGTGGTCAGAATAGCTCTTTGGAAGCGAGGCTATGATAAATTCAATAGAAATATGAGGTCTACTTAACAGAATGTGGGAGAATCCGCCTATTAGTCCGCCATCATCCTAAACGAAATAGGATATACCAGATGTCTTCAATGCCTACTTTAAAAAATGAATTATTGTGTTCTAGAGGATTTATAACTTTTAGTTTAACAGCTGCAAGAATCTGTCAAATTATCATTTTTATATTTTTCCGTGGTTAGTGACGAGGGGCACTTGGGTATGAATGTTTATGTCAAAGCAACATGTGCCGATTTTAGTATTAGCCTTCGTTTCCATCTTAGTTTCACGAAGCTACCTGGCATGCTAAAGAGATTTATTACTAAAAATGTCAAAATTTTATACACAAAAAATGTGGACAAATGGTTAGATGGAGTAACAATTTGATCTCTTGATGATAACTATAATTAAGCACTGATAAAAAATAACATTAAATTAACACAAAGTAAAGTATGGATAGAGGTAAGGAAGCTAGTTCCTGCTTTCATGCTTTGCTTTGGCTTCCATGACTACTTAATTAAAGTATGAGTAATATTGTATTTTATCAAAAAGTCTAAAGGAGAACTTAAACACTTATTTGAGTATGTCCATTCCTACACAGCAATCAGCGCCTCGATCCAAACCAGACCGGCATAAGATAGTCTGTTCATGCTATCTGATACCTGTTTCTGTATTTAACAAAACGGACATGAACCTAAAAATGGCAGTTGAGACTTTTGGATGAAAGAGGTGGAAGCGACAGAATTGAGACGAGATAGAAAGGCCTCAAGCTTATCGTTTTTCCTATTGCTGCACGTCCGCTGTCAGTTGGAGGCAGAGAGAGGCCACTAAAGCACACAGATCATGGAATATTCTTTGCTGTGAAGAGTATGAATTGAATTATTATGCCAGAACTACCGGTGCCTGATTAATGTACTTGCAAACGAAAGTTATGTTAGCTTAGTTAGTCATTGAGACAGTTTTTATTTATATAACTAAAGAAATTGTAATTTAGAAAAAAAATTAATAGCCTGTCCGATAAATGATTGGTCAACAACTTGTTTTGGGAAAATATTTATTTGTATAGGCCCATTCAATATTAGTGCTTACTAGCATTCAAGCTATATCTTATTCTGGAGAATGTAATTGTTGGCAAAACCCCTCTTTTTAAACTGTTCAATCTATCCACGACTAAAGCTAAATTAACTTTTGTGGAAAGGCAAAAATACTTGCAATTATGTCTTGTTTGGTTAACATTTGGGGCGAATAATGACATGGAAAACTTGTATTTTTGGCTGTATTTCTAATAAACATCACACCCTGTACACACATGAAGGCACACAGAAAGCTTACCAACAAGACCATCGTGTGTTTTCAGCTTCCGCATAATCGGATAAAGTCATGAACTCAGAACTACTACAAAAGTTAATATCTGTTTTACTTATTCAAAACATGCCTTGTATGAGGTCATTAAAATTGGTTAATCAAACTATTATAGAGCTCAGATAAACATATTTTACGAAATGACTTTGGTCACTTTAGATCGTATAAGCTGAAATATAGAAGTTTTTTAATTGTTATTTTTCTATAGTTATATCAAATATAACTTTGTTTCTCTGACAGTCTTGACACAGGATGTGATATTTAAATTTAAATCTGTCCTGTCACCCAAATTTGGCGTAGTCGTCAACATGTCGAGATTCTACGATGCACCACCACAAACCTGGCTCGAGTCCTGCCGAGGGTGTTCATGAGATGAGTTTAGGCGAGGTCGAATCTGCATTTCATTTCAGCCGAAATAACCAGAACTTTTGGCAAAGTAGGGCAATGTAAAATGTAATGGAAAAGTAAAGTATACTCATCTGATTTTCGAAAAATACAATTACCTTATCCCCTTGAACTCATATATTTGAATTAGTATTAATATTAGTAGTATTGTTAGTAACTTGTGTTATTTGAATTGGTCCACGATAAACTGGACGAACTTTAAGTTTACATTTAATTTGCATTGCTTTGTCTCTAGAATGGTTTCGAATTCGGAGTGTATAGCGAATGTGCATATGGGTTATAATGTAGATACGATTTTCGATGCAAAATGGGTGTCTACCAATTAACACTTTATTTTGTGGAACTGTAAATGGAAGCGTTTGTATTTGAGGTTGTAGTCAAAAATGTTGCTAGATGCGTATAAATAGCATTTGAGACATATGCAAGGTCGAGAATACAATCCAAACTAATTTGGGAAGATCTTGTCGGAGGGAAGAAATGTGAAATTCATTGACACCTTTATCGCTAGAAATTGTAATTACACGGTCCTAAACTAGTCAGGCTTGCTTTCATTTTGAGTGAATATGAAGCGACAAAGAGATTCGATCATTCGAGATTATAACCAGAATGCGAAAGCCGAGATTTTCTAGTCTCCTATCGTTTGACTTTACTGGAACGTTCTGGTTGGCTCTATCCTCCAGACAATCTCCCTCCATTCCGGTGAAGATGTACCGAGCTTTTGTCTGCCAAGCCCTTAATGATCACCATTCTCACAACTTATTAAAACTAATGAGCCTAGCCAACTCATACATCTATTTCTATGAACTATATATACATATATATTTATGAATATGTGTATATTAAACCTTGAATTTCCTGAGGTACAGAATGGTTGGGTTAGTCCATATTGTACATCTCTCCATAAAAGTGCGTATGTATGATTATGAGTGATCGCATATGTGTGAATATGTGATTAAAAAATGGTACGAAACCCAAGGGTCCTTTGACTTATTGGATTGAATAAACTGAAAGAATGATGACCCGCTCTACTCATGTTGTCAAGTAGCATAACAGACGGAATTGAGGGAGATTGCCCGTAAAGCCAAACAACATCTGACCAGGAGGAATCTTTTCATCGCACAATCTCACACAAAAGTGAAGAGGGCTTAGCAATTGTAAATAAAAAATTTTTTTTAAATCCAACTTTTCCTTATGTATCTATTTACTTGATATAATATTATGAAAACTAACATGACTAAATTGTTAATTTAATATTCTAGAATTAGAAGTCTTTTTTTAAAAATTCATTGTTAGTAGTGGAGGCAGTAGTAGTATTAAATGTGGTATTATCTAACAACAGTATCAATTCCTACTAACTACGTATATATTATTTTTAATACATATTTACTGCATGAGATTGCATGACTTATTTTAAGCAAAATTTAGTAATCATTCTGTGCTCATTCCAAGAGGGATCGAAAGAGTATGCTCCAGCCTCAACATCTACGTTCCAGAAAACTCATAAAGCAGTCCGAAAGGTATCTGACACCATATTCTTTTAAGTTCGGTCTCTGAACTTCTGCATCACATGCATTCGCACAAAGTAAACGTCAGCTAAAAATGGCAGATTAAGTTTGCGTCAACTGTTTTGTGAAGTGGAGAAGCGTAAGCTGAAAATAGAAGGTCTAATAAACTTTAAGTCTAATTTGTGCTTTAGCGTTCCACTGGACAACGTAGCAACATCCTCCTACCAACACAGACCAAATCACACTCTTTTGTATCTGATAATGTCCGTCACGGTACAGACAAAAGCTTGGCACACGTTGTTCGGGATAGCATGACGGTGAGCCGAGGACTTCTTGGCACAATTCAACACAGTCTTCTTGATACGGCAACCCTCCTTCTGTTTCCGGTGAGAACACATCTCAAATTACTTCCAGCCAACTTTTCCTTCGACATGGAAAGTCATACCACAGTAGATGATAACTCTTCCTATGGAATTTGTATAAAGTTCTTTAATGGACACTTTCCGATTTTACTGATTTCCGTCACGAGCACACAGCCGAAGGCTTATCGCGGATTCTTTGCGGCCGAATTCCAATGTGATCAGTTCAACGTCAAACTGGAGGGTATGATGAGATCTGCCTGTTTGTGTACATTTATAATAATTCTGGAAAAACCCTTTCCAACTTCTGCAAAGATTTTGTTCTGATTGAGACTTGTGCTTAGTCCATCTTCCAGAAGGCTACGAGCACAACGAACCATCAAAATAATCTCTTGCCTATTTAGAGAAGATCTTTTGGATGTGAACTCTCCTTATCCATCTCGTTTGTCAGTCTCACAGAAGTGTTGGTTTCGTGAGCTTCTCATGGTGCGAGTGTGAATTGGTGAGAGGAGCCTTAAGGCCAGATGAAAATCTAGATACCTGCCATAACTCGATGACTCAATGAGTAAAGGACTCATGCGTACATCAGTACATGCAGCAGCAGAGATACACTTTACAAAATTTTTCAGTCAATCTAACAAAATTACGATGCCAAGGTAAAACCAAGTCTTGGCCTTTAGTCATAAGTTTCACATTTTATGCCCCATAATTCTACAAGTACGAATGGGTACTCTACAATTACGGCAGAATCGCATGAGCAGTGACAGACACCCTTATTTAGAATACATAAAATACACACACAAACACATACAGACATACATACATATAAATATTCGCTTTGGGGGTGCAGCCAAGGCCTGTGAGAAGATGGGTAGAAAGAAGAGGGGACTTTAAACAAAAATATGCCTCGAATTCGACTGCCATACGACTTTGGGATACAAGCAACTATCAATCTTTTCGTTTCATTAAAATTGCTGTTATTAATTCTGTTGCTCCAAAAAGGCCAAAATAAACAAGGGAACTCCTTTAGAACCATGACAAACTAGGGGCAATCTGCACAAGAAAATAAGCCTGAGCTGAATAGATAAAGGGGTTTGAGAAGCCATGATGCAAACTAACAATCAGACAAGTAACTTTGATTGAAATCAATTTGCCAAGACAATTGTCTCCGAATTGTGCTGATAAGAATAATAGTAACGTTGAGTCAATGGTTAATATCATTTTATATTTTCACATATTTAAGATATTTATACTTCTTATTCAGCTGATCATTATTTCTGGCTCCGATGGCATCCGAAAAGATATAATTTTACAAAGTCTTTAATTGCTTAGTAGGTTGCTTATTTTATTTCAACTATTTAAATTCTGCTGGTATTTTCAATTACCCAATCAAACCGTTAGATTTTAATTATTATATAAATGTATAAAATACTGAGAGCAAAAATTATAAATATTTCTGATGCTAATACCGAATTTTTAAAGGTTGAAGGGACCAAACAACTACAGGCATTTTTATGGGACTCGAGTTTCCACTTGCACAAAATGTTGAATGGACTCGTTTAGTGAATTAGTGATTTGATTGGGAGAACATGGCCCTGATTCACTCCATCCCACAGACTTCATGGATCCCTGAAGATGACTCATGACGGGACAGACTGAGGTCAACATGAATGAATGGATAAATCAGGACAGCTACCGAGAAATTGTTTGCCCAATTGGAGTTCCAGTTGGAACGATTCATGAGTATACTCGAACCAATATCTTCGTTGAAATAAAAAGTCGACCAATATCTACTTATAAAGAGATGCTGTAAGACCAATCTTTTCTTTATATACATGCAAGTTTATGTACTGTCGTGCTCCCTTTGTCAGGAGCTCGAGCCGCCTGGTTCGCCTAACGACGACCTTTTTTTCACTTCGTCCTGGGAGCCAAAAAGGGGAAAAATTGCATTTTTCAGCAAATCAGTGTCTGTAAAAATGGGGTTTGACCAACTATTACTTCATTTTATCCACTAGAGCTCTAGTACCGAATTATTTTGTTTATCCACTTACACGATCTTAAAAGATTATCAGAAGATGTCTTTAAGTAGCATGAAAATCAAGGTAATAAATAAGAAATAATTTGCAATCAGTATGGTAGGCAAAAATTAACATAATCATACATTTATACTTACTTTTCTAAAAATAAACTTCTGAGCTTGAGACAGCGCTAAGGAACCCGCGAAATCCTAAGACCTCAATGGATAAAGGGAGTTTATAAATTCTCAGACTTCAAGGCGTGGGTAGTGGTGTGGCGATAGACTGACGAACCTTTCAGCCAATCACAGAGCGACATACGAAATCCCTCCATTTATAAAGCTGGATTAGGGGTAGAAGCACAAACGTATCGTTTTATAGTTTTCTATTAAATAACTATATTCCGAAAGATCTTTTGCTAAAGGAGATTGTGAAATAATGAAATAGCAATGATTCTGCATAATTGGGCTTTCTTCCCCTTTGCCTCGGCCACTCGCTTTGCCCATTTTTTATTGAGATTTTGACTATTTGTGTAGGAAGGTAGGAGAGCCAGTCGTACTAATCTTTCGTTAATTCGCCTTACGCTTGGCATTTCGACTTTTATTGTAGACTTTGTTTCGACGGTCAAGTTGCATCAGACGACTTTAACCTGGTTACTCAATTGTAGACAGCCCTTACACTTGTCCTCATTGCATATTCACTTTGTCTCGCATCCACATTTCATCTCACAAACACAGACTTTGTGCCGTTCTCGGCATTCTCACTCTGCGACTGGTGTCCTTCCGACACCGAATGGGAGACAACCGGAAGGTTGACGAATTTGGGGGTCAGTAAAAAGACTTTTTGAGTACGCAAAAGGGTATAGACCGTCGAAAGTTTGAAGTAAAATGGTCAACCATGATTTCGAGGATATGAGAAATCACCTGATTGAAATATTATGATTAGTCTTTCTATTCAATCCATAGGTATATATATATATATATATATATATATGTATGTATGTATGTATGTATGTGTGTATGTATGTACACTCCATCTCTTTTTAATGGTGAATGTTCAAGTATGAAGATTAACTGGGTTTTGAAGAACTGCTGATTAGAGTGATATTAGTACAACTTTCGAGTGTGCTTTGAAGAATTATCATAAAACATGGTGTCTGGTTCTGATGACGTAATTCACATGAGACGAAAGTCCAGCAAGCATGTACCATGGCTGTGGGACGGTGAGCTAATGACATAGTGGCACAAATCTACAGTCTTTTTTCAAGTTTCGGCGAGGCCAAATTACTAATCGCTTCCATTCGATTGTTAAAACAACATGCCCGATACTGCAAAACCACCCGCCCTATTTGCTAAAGCAGCCATAGTCAGCATGACTATGCTCTCGTTCAACAAATATTGGCATAAACCTGTGATTGTGGGCTGCTGATTGGAGGATGAGGCAAGACTTAAATAAAGTGTAGGGTCATCTTGAGGCCTTAACATATAAATTTGTGAATAAAACCCAGATAAGTACTGAGATCACCTGAATCCACCTTGATTGACGAAGCACTCATTCGCTTTTATTGCAATGTGATTACTGGATAGTGAAGGTGGACGTCGGCTCTCGGATAAAAGTTAGGAAGGAAAAGTAATGTCAGTAATTAACAGCTTCAAAAAAACGTTTTGTAGAAACACAAAGAAATGCAGTCAGAGGTTAAGCTAAAATCAGTTACTCTTCGTGAATAACACAAATCAAGAGTAGTCGTTCTGGGAGTATGAATCCCTCTCATTCATTCTAAGCACCCTTTGATAGTTTCTAATTTACACACTTTTGTTTGTGTGCAGGATGTCACAAATTTATATTAACTATGCATTATATGATGAAGCAATAGATTCTAAGGATGCATGTTACATGACAGACGAAAGTTCAGCATCGATTTATCAGAGGATGTATTCACACAACTTTAACTTATTAAATTAAAGTATTAATAGTAGTATTAGTAGTAGTAGGATTGTTCTGTCTGAACCCCCTGACCAAGAATTTTGGTCAGCCAAATGTTCAGCGCATAAAGGCAGTTTGGGACTCAAATGCATCTCATTCGGCCACGAAGTGACAAACCGATAAGATCATTAAAATTTCAGTTATATGATACATATCACTTTACATCGCCTATAACTGATTTACTGCTGGTCATGCAAGTCTGCTCATATACCAAAAATAAGTAATGTAGTCGATTGCTATGGCAAAAATACGTTTGTTTAATCGACAAATCCCACAAAAGAACGTGATATGGGCCTTTCTTGTAGTACACATCTGCTCCATCATACAAGGGCTATCGTGGAAATGAGGCGAAGTGGTTAACGAGTCAGGCTCACATGCTGCACCGTCACGGTTCGACTCCTGCTGGGGGTCGAAACTGCAGTCCATTACGGCGGGGATGAGAACAAGTTTAGGGCAAGCAAGGCTGTGTGAAATTCAACGAAGACATCAGCTCTACTCACATGATTGTGGAATAATTCAACTATCAGTCGTTCATCGTCTCAAATAAAAAAGGGTTAAATACATTTCAGGTAACTAATCTACTGATAGTCTCAAAACCCTACCTATGCACTAAATGCTGTTTTATGTTTAGATATCCTCCTTTGCATGGACGACATAAACCACATGAACCCAAAACCCTGTTACAGGAATGCCATCATTACCAAAACGGGAGTCCTTTTGCTCCTACATTGTTCTGGTGTCGTCCCTATTTCCCAAGCCTGACAGGATGGCAACATCAAGATCATAGTCGAGTGGTTCCGCCCTCTATCCTGCTCCAAGAGGAGGCTTTCCTGCGTTCTACTTGATAAAATCCCTAAACGGATAGCTGTTGTCAACACAAATTTTCCTCAATTACCACATTTCCTAGTCCAGCCGGAGGCAGACTCCCTTTATGATTCATGCTTTAAACGCATGAGTTTGATTTAAAAATAAATTAACCAAGAAACCCGCTTTTTGGGTCTCCCTTTTTACGGACTAGGACGAATGAAAAAGGTGAATTATCCTCCTACTTAATTACACACTGAATTGTTTCCTACCA
>CAAALY010000178.1:0-11580 GCA_900617795.1 Protopolystoma xenopodis
GGTGCGTTTCTATCAGTCTTCCTACCATTATGACCAAGTTGCGAAAACAAGGTCAAACAACTTCTTTACTCTTTTTAGCCCAACTTTATTTCCCTTATATTCATAAAATCTTGCGTTTAGCACCAGACGAAACATTTTCAATACGCCGATGTTTCCAAAGACATTCTTTCTCATGTCCTGTTTATGACTTGCGTAAATCTATTTTTGACAGTTTGTACTATCAGCTTTTAAAAGCCTTTTTGTATTCAGATAATTTTTTATTAATAAGGTGACCTTCATTACGACAAGAGTACAGAATTTTGCAGCAGCTTTATGCTAATAATTGGTCTTATTTTTCTCAAAATTGAGTGCTACTGAAGAAAGTGTTAATTTTTCTTTGAAAAATGGTTAATCCATTACTTCTTTATCGGCTCGCCTAGCTTTTTTATAAGACGGCATAATGGAAGCTGAAGTACCCGAGAGAAGGCCTCAGTCTACCTTTCTCTCACAAAATAGTTTTCATGAAAAAATGTATTAATTTTTATTTTTTTATATTTTAAAGTAAATATAAGGGTCAATTAGTGTTAAGAAATGACCCTTCCTTTTATATATGGCTTCTTAATTAATCTATTCCTATCGGACACACATCTTTATATGCATAGCTGAGCAAAAACAACCAAAAGGAATAAAAGGAACTAATCTAGGAACTTGAGTTGGGACTAAATATGGCTGTTGGATAGAGGGAACATAGGGCTCAGCCAAACGATACAAGAAAGCTTGATTAAAGTATAATCTGTTTAGGAATCTCCCACCTCACATGACTCATGTGCCTCGTATACACAAAGCACACATGCATCACCGTTGCATTATCAAAGTTAAGGTGATTTTAGTATAGAAAAAGCCGTTCAGTCTCAACCACATCCACTCCACACTTCATTCTATGTCAGCTTGTTTATTTTCAGGTGTCTCGAGGATATACGAAATAATTAAAATCCCTACATCCCACACAAGTTCTAAGCTACTTAGAACCATTAATTAACTATAAATGTAGAAATAATGCATTGTTAACTAATTTTTTCTAGAAATAATATTATTGATAAATCTAGCTTTTAGCCTAATGTTGACAGTACAATCCGAAAATTGAATTAAAGCAAATCAATCTGTTTTTTTCACATGCATAGGCACGAATATCGAGGAACTTTTTACCAGGATAGCTGCCATATCTTTTGAAGAGAGAGTCCAGGACATACTTGCTAGTAAATCGAGGAAGAAAAACAACTCACTCGGAGATATTAAAGGTGAGTATTAAATATCATTTAAACGTATTGTGCTATTTTTTTAGTTAATCAAAGTGTATTTTGTCCAAGAAATGAAGAACAAGGCAATTCACTGTTCTGTTGAAACTTACCCTTATTTTATTTACGTATCACACACGTATTGAAGGCAGAGAGAAGAAGCTTCAGTAAAGTAAGTCTTTAGAGTAAAGCAAAAATTGTGGCGCATTTTTCAGCTTTTCGTTGAAGGCGAGCTCTCTGAAATAAGGTGAAATACCTTTATGCCAGCTTTTCTACCAAAAATTCATTTTAATTGGATTTGGGTCATACAAGCTTTGTGCACTGGTAGCATTTTTATTTTATTCAAAAATACCTGATAGAAGGTTCTTCCAATTTGGCTCATAAGAAGTTGTAGGACTGGAAAATTTAATCTTTTTATCAATTTGTTTTTGAGATCGTCATATCCACCAGGAAACCATTTTTTCTCTATGCGGCATTTTTACCTGCTGTGTAAAAATATTATTCCGAGTAAGAAAAAACTTTAAACACGGCACGACACTTTAGCTAAACTAATTGTTCATCGATCTCGCAAAAACAATGAAATACATCACAGATAACCCTTGATACGGATTTAATTATTGCTAACCTGTTTGTATTGTTCTCTACCTTTTAAGTAACTTCTTAAAGCTGGGGGAACTGGCTTAGATCAAAGCGTCTCGGGCCTCAATTTACTGAGTAATGGATATCCGAATGTAAATTTGCAATGATTGCATGTGATAAATCTGATCGAAATTGTATATAGGTTGTACTTTTTTATATATGAACCCGTGACAGTATTATTATTTTTTATTTTAAGGTTGTATTCAGGCTAGTTTATTCGTAGGAATTCTTTCTCCTTTCTTGAAATAAGCCTAGTTAGTAACTATTGGCAGTACTTAACTTACATTAGTTTTTTTAGTTTATTATTTTCATATTTTTCCTAATATTATAGTCTATCGGTTCTTCCATATGCTTTGCCACTTCAGTTGCCAGGATATAGACAATTATTCAACATGAAATTTGCTAAACTTGTCTTACATAGCCCTAGGAAAGTTGCTCACTAGGTGAGATTTATGAAGCTCAAGGTCCGCACTTATATTCGTCACTTCTCTTCAGGCTGGTACAAGTAGGAACGGCGTTTATCTTTTTTTGTTCTCCAGTTTTTTATCATTGAGTCGATAGTTATGGGACATGACAGGATCTGAAGGTTTAAGCCCACTTTAAGTTTCCTACTCAGGACTGTTACTCATACTTATTCACTAGTTTAATCTTCATTACTAATATAAAATTCTTCTTGCAGCATAGCGAATTTCAGTTATAGTATGGAATTTAAACTTTTTTATCACGCCTTTCCAACGATCTTATGTCTACTTCTTAGTTATTAGCAACCTTAGTTCTGCCAGTAATATGAGGATAATTTTCAAATAAATTAATTTGTTTAGGCCTACTTTACTCACATCAAAAACGAGCACACCACAGAATATCGTCCAGTTCTGTGCATTGAACTTTAAATTATGACGCCGTCTAGGCTTATGCCCAGAGCTTTAACTGATCTGAATAGTGTGTTTGTGTTTGTTCATGTCCATGCCTCATCGAATAATGCCTCTTAGCCAAAAACTTTATTTTCTAAAAGGAAATTTATTAATTTGTCTTTGGAGAGCCATGCACTTGAATTGCCTGCTATACTGTTGGTTTTAACGAGATATCCATTAAATGAATTTCCTTGTTATCGGAAAGATTTTGTATTGTTGGTAACAATGCTGGGAAATTTGTTTGCAGTGATGTTCCGGTTAGCTTAACCTATTCAAGTTTTACTAGTCTTATCTCTACTTTCATCTATTTATCGCATCTAAGTTTTGCGAATATCTTTCTAGTGACCTATTTCAGCTAAATATGACTCAACATTGCACACTATCCGAGATCACCTGTTGGAATCAGGGGGATATAGATATAATGTTTACGATTATTAAAGAAGTCAGATACGCTTTTCTGCTTTCCATAACTAAACAAGATAGAAGCAATCCTTGCTCTATAAACAAAAGATTAATATTAGTAATTTTAATCTACATTGCGGATAAAATTATCTGAAATCAATATTACAATATACTGTTTTCGTTACTTTTGTTTACCAGGATTATATGTTCGCCAGCTAAGCTTTGGGTAGAAATAGGTTGAAGACGGATCAATAAATGCATCCTCATAAGTTGTCTTTTCTTTTTTTATAATAATTTTAGATAAATGCCGAACCTATTTAGTTTTTATAAGTCATTCGCTATTATACTATTTAGGGAATTCAAGCAAAGAGCTGCGAAGTCTCAAAATCCAATTTTATTTATGGAGTATGATTTTCATTTAGACTCGCTTTTACAGTTAAAATAGCAGCTTTCTTTTTTCATACTATCTGTTTCTTAACAGCAGACCCCGAATTCTTGACGTCAGCCGTCACCACATTCATGTTTTCGGTTGGTTTTACTACATTTTTCAGATAAAAATGAGATGGCATTGATAATTAACTGAGTTAAATTTAGCAGTGGTACGGTGCTTATTTTTGGCTATTCCGTCGTTCGATTCCTCTAGTGGGCCACACATGCGTATCAAGATGAGCCACAGCTCCTCGTTTACTCGTTTATGCTGCCTTAATCGGTCATATTATGAGGTTCCAATAACCCATTGTCACAGTATGCTGTAACTTTTGCTGATCTTAAAAGTGTACATTTGAATACTATATCTTATGCTATCTGCCGGTATATGAATGCGAAATTTGGGGAACAAGTTTCAAAATGGTAAAATATAATTTATTTTAAGCTTCACTTCTCAACAGCGTGCAAGCATGACAGACAAACTTGTTGCATTCGGTCCAGTCAGTATTATCTTTCAAACGACCTTGATGTTACTCACTGAATTGTAGAGTTTTTAAAAAATTATATAGTTCCTAGAAAGTTATCAAAATAAAGCTTTACGTAATTGCCTCTTAGATTCACGAAGTATTGCCAGACACACGCATTAATTTCTCATTTAAGTCTACCTTGACTGGCATGTTTTTGGTATCAATGCGGTATAAATGTGTAATCATGCGGAGTCTTAGACATATAAACGCCGAAAAAGTAGTGGTTGTAAGTATGTGCAACTCATCTTTCTCCATAGAGTGTCTATATAAGGTATCATAGTTAATTTTTTTTATTTCCTAAAATATTAATAGATTGCTAGGATTCAAATGATATATTTGATTATGCTGGAATTTTATCTCACTCTTGAATATGATGAAAGCTAATATCAAACGCGTAAAATGCAAGGTACTCTTATTGTCTTCCCGAAATAGTTAGTGTCAAAGATAATGCTGAAAGGTTAAATTTGGGAAAGGCGAGTCCCTTGATTAATCCGGCCATTTTACAAGAGGAGTCTGGTATAAAGAAAATAAGCTTTAATGAATACCACGATTGCATTACATTGATGCTATCATCTTGCATTTATGGTAAAGAGTGCATCTTAAAAAGCCATTCTTAACCTTGCTTTTAAAACTATGTGAGATTTAAATTCCGGTCATATTTGCAGTGCATCTTATGATATAACAGTGTCCGGAACATCAACTATTATTGTATTGCTAAAAAAGGCTAACAGAATTATAGAATGAACGATAATTTAAGTAAGACTCATAAAATTTATTTACTTAATGTTTATGAGGGGAATTTTTGATTAAGCGCAACCTATATTTTCTTTCAAAGCATTCACAAAATAAGCCTAAAACTGGGATGAAAAATCTTGGGCAATTATTAAGCATAGAATGAGCTTGCTGTGATGCTATGCTTATTCAAAAAGATGATTCAATGATAAAATAAAATTTTTTGAGAAATTGAAATAAAGTTCGTGCCTTAAACCTCAGATTTCCGATTCAGGCTCTGATACACATCAATATTTATAGGCACTGTTATATTTAGGCCTTACTTTCACATATATATATATATATATATATACAATGCATATTCCTATGAGCAACTAATCTTATTTTTCTCATTTTCTTTAATATAGCAATACGGTTTCACGGGAGAAACGCCCCCCCCACTCAATCAAAAGGCTGTAGCGCATGCTCATAAACTGGCCACACCTTTCTTACTGAAGAATCGCTAGGTCTAAATTCTATGCCAGGATTTTTTATCCACTCAAGAGTTACCGTAAATATGAGGATCACGAGCATGTGCATGCAAAAATATATGCATCCTTTTTTCATATCTGACTACAATCGTGTTTACCACCACCTAATATCGAAACCATTCATGGAGAGCACATTTAATTGCTTTTCTACTTTTTCATCTAAGCAGCTAAACTCTGAACCATTCGTTTAAGTCAACATTTAATTGAAAAGTTGGAAGCAAGCAAATTTAATGTATGCATTAGTCAATAATATTTGGCTGTTGTAATTAGTTGACAAATCCTTATGTAATATGACTAAATCATTTATTGCTATATGTTAAAAAACCTAATTTGTTGTGGTTAGACTATCAAGAGACGATCGCCGAGTTCTTGCATTTTATGCATATTTAGAAATATGGAATAAGTTGATACATAATCTTATTTTCAAATAACACCATTTTATTTTTTTCCTATGTGATAGTAGGATACCTTATTCTCTCAAAAATTTTATTTAGATCGCTAAATGTTTCTTATGTAAAACAATCCAGTAAGTGCAATACATCAGAACCTGAATACTGAATTTTTTTCTTGTATTATTTTTTGTCTTCATCACATTTTTTGTAATAATAATAAATGATGAATAATTTATTATTTGATTTAAGAGATCTTGGAAAAGTTGATAAGGGCATACATTTAGGATCTGAATAATTACATATATAAGTGAGGACAGTTATACAATCCACAGTACTACGTAGCAAATCAGTAATCGTCTAGAATTAACATTATAACGAATCCTATATACTCTTAGAAATATACCTTTAGGTAAGGAGTCGATAATGAGGTTGACGAATTTAGTAATGAGCTGTACATATATTACATTCAATAGTAAACTGTACTAAAAAACACGAGGCTTACCTATATAATCATGTTGTCCCTAACTTTAGCAAATAATAACATGGCTCAATTGGGACGTCGTCTAATACACGAAGCACTTTTATCTCTTAAATTATTGGTTAGGTACATGGAGGACTACTTTGCCGTATGGAAACATGGCAAACAAAGCCTAGGATAATTCCTGAAATTGATGAATGAGATTGACAGAAAGTTCACCATAAAATTAGAAAAGGATGGTAGTTTAACTTTTGTAGATGTCCTAATTAGCAAAGTGGGTATAAATGTGCATAGAAAGCCCACATATATGGAGTTCCTTTTGTTTTTCTTTTCAAACCATACTTATGGGATCAAAGGGGGGGTTATGAAATACATGATAATAAGGACGCTGCGTTCTGCAGATATTAACCATCGGGAGCAAGAATTAAGGATATTAAGGAAAATCTAAGTTGAGAATGGTTGCCCATTTAGAATTATTGAGAATAGCTCTAAAATACTAGCAAATAGGATGAAGGGAAATATCCATTTGGGGTAAGATAGGCAGCTAAACTACTCGATTATGGTCCTGATCGAAAAAGGTAGGTGAACTACTGAGGTAGTGAGATATAAGGACAGTTTAAAGAGAGAAGATAACAGTTTCCTCGGTAATGCCATCTTTTCGGGAAATTTCGGACCCAATTCCTAAATCAGGCCTTTGTGTTTACGTGATAGTGTCTATGGAGGGATACCTGTCGAACCAAACATAAGAGGATATGTGAACAAAAAACAGTCTGCAAATCCTTGGGTCAAAAAGTCAGCATCTGCCGAGCACATAGCCCTCATAGGACACCGAATAGTCTGGTCTAATGCCAAAAGCTTAGCTGGATATGGAGACTATACCAGTAAACGGTGAATTAGGGAATCCATACAATGGGCAAAATAGCCAACACCCTGAATAGAAGGAACTAGTGTAGGAAATTAAGTGGAAACTACTTGTGGCTGTTGGACAGGATTAGAGAGAGAAAGAGAGTGGGAATAAGAAGTACCTCCGAGCAAGAAGAGGAGGCTTGATTAGCCTTAAACCCCACGCGTCTCACGAAAATTGAATGCAAACTACACACATGTATTGGAACGCAATCACATGCTGCACCATTGTAGGATCAAACAAAAGAAAGATAAGTGCATTAGGAGAGGATGCAGTTGTTCGGTCACAATTGCATCCAATGCACTTTTCATTTGCATCCGATGCACTTTTCATTTGCATCCAATTACCATGTCATCTGTATGTAAGAAAAGTATAGGATCGCCAGCAAAATGATGAAATGCCTCATTACATGGACCTAACCAAACTATAAAAAGTAGGTAGGATTGCAGCCGACAACCTTTCTTGCATTCGTGCTCGGCGAATTATCACAAAATATGGTGTCCTGATCTGACGATGTCCATCACATGAACGAAAGCTCAGCAAAGCTTCATCGTGGTCGCAGAGTGGTACGCCGAGGATCTATTCAAACAACTCTAAAATCACATCTCTACAGCTTACGGGGAGGCAAACTTACGAATCCTTTCCATTCACCTCTTCAAACGAAATGATATTTTATCCAACATGAATATATTAAGGGACTTTTCTAAAACCAGTTTTTCTGCATAACTTATAAATGGAATACTGCAAAATTTCAATTACAGACATAATTTAATTTCTAAATAACAAGGAAAAATTCGACGAATGCCTCTATTTTAAATTCTATTTTCGCCGTAGAATGCCTTTTGTTTTATTCTTAAGCTTAGGTACATTCACAGGAAGAATAAAAAAATATGCCTACTACCTGCTCTGGCGTTGCAAATAAGTTTTTTCTTTGTTTTACCGTTGAATACATATGATAAAAAAATAAAAGTATTGAATTTTATTAAATAGCAGAAAACACTGAGTAAAATAGTCATGGAATCGGATATTAGATAAAACACTGACTGTTCGCTTACTAATAAAATATAAGTAAAGGAAATATTAGGGATGCAATAGGCATTCTAAATTAAGAAATTTAATGTTATGCTTTCCCCCAATCTTTGTCGAATAGATCGGCATTTCTAACCAACATAAAATCGACTACGGGAGCAAACAATCTTGTAGCAGTCGGATCTCGATAATGGGTCAGATTTATCTCTAAAAGGTGGCATAACAGAAGAAATTTGAGAGTTTTTTAAAATGTTGTTGTCATCCCCCACTTTCTTACTAATTCGCCTACCTTTTTTGAAATAAAGCATGACGGCAAAATTAGGACATGGGAAAAGGTCTCAGCTTGTCTATCTTTGACCAAATGGTCTCCGTCTGAAAATTTAGTCCTTAGTAAAGAAATATTATTCTCAATAAAGCCCAATGGATAATTATTTTCCAGGAATAAGTTTGTCAGCCGTCCCAACTCTTTAGTCGAATGATTGCTTTCCACTAGCCTCATACTCTTAATAATCATTGACTTCGAAATTCAAACCTTAGTTTTGTAACTATGGTTGGAAAGAAAATTAAGCGAAGAGCCAACCTATGTTGGCTCCCTATAAACATCTCTTCCTAATTCACCCTTTCTCTAATGATGAGAACATCCAGAAAGTGTAAGGATATATTCTCTTCCATTTTCATTCGCTAATTGAGAGTAGGAAACTAGCTAAGCTTTCCTTACCATGAGGCCAGATGACAATTTGGTTGGAATTTCGAAGTCAATGATTATTAGGAGTATGAGGCTAGCGGATAGCAATCATTTCGACTGAAGAATTAGAACTGCTGACAAATTTATTCGTAACAAATAATTATCCTTTGGGCTTTATTGAGAATAATATTTCTCCACTAAGGACTAAATTTTCAGACGGAGACCATGTAGTCAAAGATAGACAAGCTGAGACGTTTTCTCATGCCCTAATTTTGCCGTGATGCCTTATTTCCAAAAAGGTAGACGAATTAGTAAGAAAGTGGGGTATAACAACAGTGTTTAAAGAAACACTCCCATTTCTTCTGTTATGCCATATTTTAGAGAGAAATCTGACCCATTATCGAGATTCGGCTGCTACAAGGTTGTTTGCTCATGTGGTCGATCTTATGTTGGTGAGACATGCCGACCTATTCGACAAAGATTGGGGGAACTCAAAAATGCTTAAAAAGGAAGCTGGGTCCAACGGTCAGAAGTGGCCGAACGCATGTCGGGGACTGGAAATGAAATAGAATAGCCTTTAACTAGTAGTTTTGATAATTATGGTATGTCTGCCGTTAAAAGAAAGATAAAAGAGGCTATTGAAATTAATAGCTTAGAAAATACGATGAATTTGACGAACGGTGGCAGAGAGTTAAGCAGGAACTACTTAGGTTTGATTGATAGTTTAAAATGGAGAGATGGTTTTAAGCCGCCCTCCAAGACGACACAACTTGTCTGCTCAGTGATGGTTCTAACTTCACTCAGTCGTCAACATGTAAGATTGGGTTGATCAGCCAAACCAGATGTGCCAGATTACGCAGCCCCAGTCATGTCTTTCCTTGGGTAGTTAAATGATAATGGCTCCTTAGATTGGGAGGTTTTAAAAAGTGTTTCACAACTTGTCTTACATGCCTACATTACATTGGCTCAACCATACTGGCATATTGACTTACGCAGTCTCGGTCAGCCAAGCCCTTGGGTCATTAAGCCTTGATCATCAGAGCCTGAAATTAGTCCTTTCAATACTTATATTGTGTATTGACTTCAAGACGCATACACACACACACACACAGACACTCGAACAGGAGCAACATGACCAATATTAAGGATTATTAGCGAAACTATTCTATATCTATCTACGTTTTTCAATTTTATTTTGCTTAATTGAGTCCATATAAAAGGTAAGATAGAGCCGGATAGTCTTCGTGGCATAGTATTAAAGTGAGACTTTCACAAGAATGAGTTCCAGTTCTGATGATGGACGAATGCTCAGCCAGTTTTCACCCGAAACGAGGGAGGAGGTCTCGTGGACTGCGTCGACCTGAACGTCGTATAAAAGCCAAACGGTTGCAGTACAATGGGATTCAGCCGTCCTCTTCTGGTGAGACCGAACTTTGAATTCCTTCTTCGTGCAACTTAATATGAAATGAAAGTCCCCTCAATAATAATTCTATTGCTTCCCTGTGGTTGTAGAGATTTGCTGATAATATTATAGTCATAAGTTTTATTATTTTTATCCATTCTAATCGCCTATTATCTGCTACCCCCGAAATTTGTCTCTTTCGCGAAGGGCCCTTTAAACTGATAGTAATTTACTCTTTGTTTGTGTGCTTTAAATTTTTATAAGAAGATGCTACTCAAAATGTCTGATATTTTTTAGCTAAATATTAGTAGTATCTACTTCCATCGTGAGGAAGGAGAAGAAGAACTATTACCTTTTCCTCGATGTTGAAGTCAGTGGCTCGAGAGGAAGTGCTTCATAAAGAAGTTATATGAAGGAATAACACTCGATCTCCAGAGGTTATTTGACCTTTTTTTCGAAACTTGATCATATTGGAGGAATACTTAGAGAGGCACACCTAGTCCGGAGTCCATTGTATGCATCATCATTTCTAGAGTAGGACCGTGGACGTGGTACATTCACAGACGTTTTGCCTAGGATTAGTGAATGTTCAAATCAGAGTTGAAGAATTGGACAAATGGACTCGAATAATCCTAGGCAACCTTTACTCAATAGAAGTAATAGAAAGAAACATACTGGTCGGGAAAAATTAAGACAGAAAGAGAATTTTGAAAGAAAGAGAGAATCATAAAAGTGAATATGCCTAATTTCATGTGAAATAACTCAAAAACTACGGCCAATACTGGAATATTGAGGTGACCAGGAAGAACAAACTAACACTCGTCACAAGCCTACCGGAACAACATGAGAGGATGGATAATTTAGATTACTCGCGGGTTTACTTCTTAACATGTAGCACCTTTAGCAGGAAGAAAAGTCAGCATATTAATCAAGGAGCATCAAGGGCTCTGCAGAAAAATGGATACCGAACGATCAGAAATAGCGGAACCCACAGCATGGACTGGACACGAGGTCAATGGCAAGAAATCAGAAAAATGAGCTCACACAGTGAGAACACAAGGAAGCAGAGGATTAGGAAGGCCATTGACATATTTCCGAAAAAAAATTCCTGAGCAAAAGATTGAAAGAAGGCAGTAAATTTGCCTTTTGTTCGAACGAACTCAGAGAAAACAAGGACTGGTGGTGGCAGGATTAAATAAACGGATAATTACAATCGTCACAGCAGTTTGGGAATATAGTCAAATTAACC
>CAAALY010000179.1:0-11573 GCA_900617795.1 Protopolystoma xenopodis
TGACCCAGATAACGCACTTTGTCCAGCGTAATATCATGGACTTGGTATATTAATGTTCTCAGGGGCCTTGTCAGGAGTCCTTGCTGACTGGCATTGAGTTCACTGTCTGAAGCTGGTAATCATCAGGACTATTATGACAGAGGATTTTGGCTAAAGCGTGTTTAGCCAAGTTGCGAAAATGAGGTCGCTTCTTCATACATTCGTTCTTCCTAAATAGATTTCTCCTGTTGGAGGAGGGGAGGATTATGCTCGTTGTAAGAGCACTTTCGTTTCTCCAATGTTCAATTTGACATTATGACAACGAAAAAAACCCTTAACGTGAAAGATTTTTTTCTACTGATCGTGACGTTATACAGGGGATAACTGAAACACCTCGTTAAATGTCACTGAGCCCTTGTAAAATTAAAATTTTTTCCGCATCTTTCAGTCCCTCTGGAAGTCAAAGCATGGCTTCCAAGCTCAAAACATGGATATCTTCCTTTAAAGCGTAATGAACTTGTTGATTTTTTCAATTTCGCCGCATTCAGTCAAAAAGGCAGTTTCACTGAAAGATATAAGGACAACGTTCTTATTATGCTTAAGGTGGAAAAGTAGGGCAATAGATGCATGTACTTGCCGTATAAAAAGGTGATAAATGACTGATAATTATAGATACGAAGATAAACTTGGTTTCAATGAATCTCTCAAGATTACATTGTTAGGGTGACTTTTATTTTGTATGAAAGTGCATAAAGAAGAGATTCGTTGGCCGATCTCACCAGATGAGGACGGATGAATCTCGTTTTACTGCAGCCGTTTGGCTTTTATACGATATTCATGTTGAAGCAGTCCACGAGACTCCCTCCCTCGATTCGGGTGAAAACGTATTGAGCTTTCGCCCATCATATGATGGACATCATCAGAGCTGGGTGTCATTCTTTGAAAAGTCTCATATTAACACTAGGGCAAGAACACTATCCGGCTCTAACTTCTTATATAGACTCAATTGCGCCAAAATAAATTAAAAACCTAGACTGATAATTAAGCTTTTCTTATATTTGCATGAATAAATCATTGAAATTAACTCGGCTCAGAATGGGAAATTTTTTTAATCTAGGCTAGACTGGACTGCAATTTCGACCTCGTTCGGGCCTTTGCAGCCCCCCAGAATTGGGATTATTGAAGAATTCCCATATAAGTGGGACTGAAACGAGTTTACTCTAAAATTAGATAAAGATTTACAGGGCCTGATTCGAGATACATGCCTTACTCTCAGTTCTGGCCACTTTTACACTCTCCGATGTGTCTTGTGCGTCTCTACAATGCCCATGAGACACATAGCCTCGACACTTACTCAGACACTGTCAGCCATCTTATCCTGGGGTTAAGTTGAATAAAACGCGTTTAACCAGTGCCAGTTGCTGCCTGTTCGCGACGGAAGACACTGTATCCAGATTTGCCGAATAAAGCACTGATGCAAGGTGGTACCAGTCGTAACTGGATTGTGAGAAATATTTTAAAACAACAAACAAGTGCGTCTAGGATTGATGGTGGGCTAAATTTTGTACAGAGAAGCTTTTTGAGTGCTAAATGGATTCACTAAATATGTGAAAATAAAGACTGACGGCTTCCATTCTATAAATCTTGACATAAACTTGACTCAATCTAGCTCCTTCAAGATCAAGTAAAGACGGATAGTTTGAGCAAGCATCTCGAGCTTTCAACAAGTTAGGAAAAATAACCGACTTGCCAAATAAATACAGAAATGGAAATATTTGGTTATTCCTATAGGATACAAGTATAAGCAGACGTACAGGGCCAAAGTGATAGTTTCATGTAATCAGAATCATCTCTACCATGGCCATCAATGCTAAATGGGCTTCTAAGTTTGAATACTACAAGTAGGCAATGCCCAGGACTCATGGGGCTGAGAATTTTCGCTTTGTCAGCATAAGTGTACATTTCACATTCTCTCACTTACTGAAAAGCACAGCAGGAATTATTTAATTTTTTCAATATTATGAACCCAGGTTGGAATTCAATTTTCATTTCTACTAACTCATACGCCCCAATAAGAGTAACTTGCTCATTTTCAGCCATAAATTGGTTCAAGAGCTGTGCTTTTTGATCAGAATTCTCCTATTTTAGTGCCTTTTCGAAAAGGGACTTATAAATCTTTTCGTATCACTATCATGTTAGGTGACAAGCCATTATGCGCTCTTAGCGAACCTATAATGAACCATATTGATGACTATTCCAGACTTAGCTATTAATAAAGAACTGCAAGATATCACTTTTTGCCTAGTAACTTGGCTTGTTCTCATACTGTTTCTCTTTCACTGAGTTTAAACTTATTCAAAAATTTCCATTGAAATTGATCATTCTAAACTAAGTTTATTTTTCTAGTTCGTATGAAACGGAGTTAAAATTGACAAAGCGGGTTTACGAGAAGGAATATAACTAGTGGTGATTACACTGGCATTTACGTAGGCAAGCTTTTTCTTTTCCGTGCAGGAAAATTCAGATTTAGATAATTAGGTAGACCTTGCCTAATTTCGGTATACAACTGGCCTAGAAACGCCGAATCGACAAGAGCAGGAGGGAAAGAGCAAACAAGAAAGATATTCTTTCTTTCTCGGCATGTAACTTTGTCGATTTATAAAACTAAGGACTGACACTCTCTAGGCTGAGTTGATTTATGAAATCGTTTGAAACTTTTGACAGACTACGCCTGGCCGCCCGTTCCTCGAAGTCTGGGAAACCAAATGAAAGCAGAAGAAACAACTCACCGAGACATGCGGTGAAGATACCGTAAAGGGTACTTTTTTAGAGGTTAGTAATATTATTAATAGTTGAGCTGATGGGGAGGAAAGTGACAGCAAAAATAAAATATTACAGACAATAATAGAAAAAGCGACGGCACCTTTATTGATAGATGTGATTCTCATTCTTGCATCAATGCCAAAAAGTCCTTCTTAATTTATATTCGTATTAGAGTAGGGTTTCGAGATCATCATTAATTGCAGCAATATCTGTAGTCTAGATGGTTCTATACGAATAAACATGCTGCTTCCTATGGCTTAGTGAAGGAAAGTTTTAAAGTATAACTGTGGAAAATCCAATATTAATAATAATAATAATAATAATAATAATAATAATAATAATAGTAGTAGTAATAGTAGTAGTATCAATATTATTAGTAGTAGTATCAATATTATTAGTAGTAGTCAATGAGGTAGTTATATTAACGCCAGTTAGCAGGGCTTCTTGCTGTAGCTGTTATTTTTTACTGATACTAGCGACAGAAAATTACAACTTTTTATTTTTCTAGGTATAGAGTTAGATGTTTTGTCAGTTATATTTGAGCTAATAAAGGAGCAGCAAAATTACGAATATAAATTGTGATGGAAATGAGTCTGCAATGTGATTATGACGCATTCACTATCCTTCTCCCATTAGTAATCCTGCTTGGGTCAAAACAGGAGTATTATTCGTTTACTTAGCGCTAAAACATGGGAAATAGTCATGACGGTATCAGCCGGAGAGATGGTGATTATGTGAGTGTGCATATAGCTAGTGGATGTGTAAAAATGACTTTATTCAACATATATGGATAAATTCTGCTTCCGACAAATGGCCGATGACTTCTTGCCTGAGGTTATGCCATTTGATAGTTGCTCTGCCCCTGAGAAGGTGTAAAATAGCGTATAACTTCTAAAAATACGGCTAATTCCCCCTTTTTCCAAAATGTTTACTCCCTATTATACCCGGCTTAGTTACTTCACTTTCAATCGCTCAAGATAAACTCAAATAGTGAGTTCACAAGGGTAGGGTGCCAGTTTTTAGCAGCCATTTAACCCATATTTGCGGCCGGTGCATAACGGTAATGAAAATCGCTTCTGTTCCCCTTACGTAGGCTGGTGAGTATTGTGCGGATTCATTCGAAATTATTTATTTTATGTTGCAAGCAATTGGTGATTTATTTGCTCGCCGGGAGTGGACGACCCGTTTATGATGCAAAAATACCCGAATTTCAGTCGTACAGTCTTACCTGTATCCCCAAGGAGGTACCAGCCTTTTTAGAATGGAAATTTGGAGTGTATGCTATATCATCAGGTTTACTGTGCCGTGGTTATACGAGGTTTGGGACACGCGGGGAGACAAAGTAACAGCTGAGGAGGATGGAAGAAGGGTGAGGCTAGTTGTGAGAAGAAGCAGGAACTGTTTATAGATGATAGAACTAGATAACAATCGATTAGGTTTATTCTAAATACAAATTGCCCTATTTCCTCTTGAGGGCTAGCCTTGTTCTTTCCGTCCTTCATTCCTTCCTTCCTTCCTTTCTTCTTTCACTTCTTCCTCACGTTGGCTGAAGAGGAGGCTAAGTGATGATTACCAGCCATTTCAAGAGTCACCGCAAGATTTGTCAACTCCCACGTCCGGCTACAAGAGTTGGGGGGGAGGCGTATTCGTAAAAAAGGCTTGCTGACACTCGTGCAGCGCACATATTCATCTACAGGTGCAGAGACGGAGACATTATGAGAAGAAAAAAGTGAGACAGACATGAGAAGCAGACATTTCTTTTGCTTCACCACAAGAAAAGTTTGTTGGAAGCATTCGGCCTTTAGTAATCGTTCATCCGAGACATAAATTTCAACAAGACTGTCAAATCTCGTCTATAAGGTCACTTAATTATTCGCTGCCATTAATCGTCGATTCAATTCAATGATTACTGCTCATCGTTGAGCTTCAAACTGGAACAAGCTTGAAAAAAATGGCGCTATAGACTTTCTGCAGCAAGATATCAATGTAAATATTCTGAAAAATTATTACAATATTACATTACATAATATCAAATAAAATTAATCATACTTCAATGTTATTTTTTATCAAGTATATATTACTTGTGGAGTAGGTTTTCGTTACTATAAATTCATCAGATCTATGATTCCTGTTTACCATATTTCCTTTTAGGCGATAAAGGAGTAGCAATTGAATTTTCCTACAATGCTATGAGCAGAGCTGACGTTGCCATTGAATTTCGCATAGCTTTGGTCTCTCAAAAAATGTTCAACATCCCTAGCGAAAGTCGAAATATAAGACCTAGGCGAGGTCAAATCTGCAGTCCACCCTAGATGAGAACACCTATTGGGAAGGCAAGGTTGTGTGGAATTCAATGTAAGCATCAACTCAACTGATATCACTGTGGAAAAATTCAACTACCAGTCCTTCACCAGCTTATACGAAATGGGATGAATATAAATACTAGGTATCAATAACGTCATATAACTTTTATTAGTAATATTATTAGTATTACTACTATAATAAATGTTATGTAATGAGTAAATTGTCAAGAGTTTTTCTCAAGATTCGCCACTACCAATATGTGCCTTGCTGTTGATGGATTCCATGTCCTAAAACCAGGGAGCTTAACGAGAATGGTTCTGATGCTAGGGGACTTGGGAAGCCGGTTGCTTGACAAAACACACTTTTAGTGTAAATAGATGTTAGACTATCACAATTTTTGAATAATAATATAGTCTTCCCAGGTATGGACTGTCAGTTGAGTTTTATTCCAATCAGATTACTAGGTTAAAAATGTATTTTCATTACATTTTTGACCTCACTTAATTTTCATCATTTTGTAGATATACTTTCGAAACCCCCAATATGATGAAATATAGTAGCCTATATTTTTTTTTAATTTGAAGAGGGAAAAATAAGTAAATTATCCACAGTGTAATAAATAGGCATTAGTTTTCCTGTGAATTTCACACAGCCTTGCTTTCCAAATGTTAGAGTCTCGCCGGAGGTGCCAATGAGACCTAGGCGAGATCGAAACTGCAGTCCACCATTGATGAAAATATCTTCTTGTGAGCGCGCCTATGCAGAAATAAAAGCAAACCTGAGGAAGAATTTAACTAACAGTCCTTTATTAGCTAAAACGAAATAGGATGAATACATCTCACATATATGTCTCATCAGCATCAGCAGCATTCTTATTCAGGAATTACCAATATGCTCGAAAAATACTTACTTTAAAATAAGTAACATTGTCGAATTTGTAATCGATTATAAACTTGAGTTGGCAGAGGCCTGGCCCGCATTTTCTCTGTGGAACTCAAAGACATTTCTGATTACGTAGTGGAGTGATAATGTCATCAATATACTCACGACTCTATATCGAGACCTGATAAGGTGCTGACAGGTCCAACTAGAGCTAAAAACTGTAGTCTATCCGAGAATATATTGTCCCTTGAGAGAAAGATCTAAGTAAATTTCATTGAAATCGTGAGGCCTATTTATTTCACTCTGAGATAACTTAATTATCATTCCTTAAACCAACTTAAGTGATATGGACTGACTAAGTTATTATGCAAAATAGATATATCCTAGTTGGCAGGGTTTCCTAAGTGAGGTCGATATTAGCGCTTAGAACAGAGCAATTTTTGCTTAATGCATGCTGGCGAATTTAAGGATATGACTTCTCAATCTAATGATATGTTTCGAGGAAGAAAAGACGAAAGTTTTACACGTATTCATCAGGGTCAGAGAAATGTGAACAACTCAAAGAAGAAATAATTAATATTAATCTGCCTTTTAAGGTTCGAATCCATGAGGGTCCCTGAGGATTCTTGGAAATTCACCCTTTAACAATAATTCGAAAACTCTTTGTGGATCAGTATCTCATACAATCACGGGTTCATATGATTATGTCTTGATAGGAAGGTTTACCGAGCCGCAAATACACAAGAAGCTGTCTGACCCAGAATTAGCTGAATGTATTTACAATGCATAACAAGGGACTAGATAAGACTCAAGCCTTACCGTTTTACAGCATTTTGAATTAGCAATATCTTAAGGAAGAGCAGTGAAAGTTGTTCATTAAATTAAAATTTTATTTTGTCATAAACATAGGACTAGTCAATATGAGTGAAGAGACAACCAGTGTTTTATCTAAACTAATACATGAAACAGGCAACCAAATATTTTAAACGAACCTGTGAAAACCAAAATAATAAAGCCTTCAGAATAGTTATGGTCTACTTTAGTTGTATAGAACTTGCTTGAACTTGTTTCCGCAACTTGTTCGTAATTTCAGGGAGACCTGGAGGAACGCATATTTTCCGGAGTATATAGTATGCGTGATACTTTCCAGAGTCGGGTCGTGAACTTCGTAAATTCCCAGACGTCTATCTGGCATCTCAGCCAGCATCGTCAATAAGACTTGTCATCCTTAGGAGCGAGCTACAACTCGTAAGAGAAGCAAGTGAAGTTAATCTTTTGACCAATTGTCTGCAATAGATTTATGGTATTTCTCCTTAGTAGACAATTTGTCAAAGGATCGACTTCACTTGTCTATTTGACGAGTTGTGATGTGGAGCTAAGGCGATATCGGTTACGAGACCGGCGAAGGATCTGAGAACGTACTTAGTCCACAGGCCGACTTTGAAAATTATCATGTATACTATCGACCCAGAACAAAGTGCGTTTCTCTGGATCTCCCAGACAATTCGATCAACTTTTTGAAAACAAGGTTAAACAAGTTATATATATATCCTAGAGCCGACTTTTCTTCCACTTAACATGCTACAAGCACAAGTTCCACACCTTTTATCCCGCCAAACACATGCTTGGGACGATCTTCGTCCCACATCCTCTACACGAAATTATAAATTAAGCAAGTAAGTGAAAGAGAGGAAGAGAAGCACATATTCCGTCATATCATAATTGAGGTACCTCTGCCACTAAATGATTAGGTAGCCTCTGTGAATTACGATAACTTCTCACATATAATCTAAATATTTGATGATAGGATCCTTGGATTGGCTTTGTAAAAAGTGGTTGATAGATGATCTCTGGTCGTCTTGGAAATGGCATTAGCACCTTATCCTTGAAGCTGCCTCTGAGACCTCAGGACACTATCCCTTTCCCCTTTCGAAATTGTTCTGAGATTTTAAATACTATAGGCCAGTCAGTTTCGATTGCGTCTCATCTTCACTTCTAGCAGGAATAGAACCTGGGAATCACCTTATACGACCATTGATGAATACAGCACTTGTTCAAGCAGACTGGTCAGCCCCTACATGACACCAATGAGTCATGACTATATTTATTTATGAAAGACTAATAGTTGAATTTTCACACAATGATATGAGTAGGCCTTACGTTTCCATCGAATTCCGCATAGCGCTTTTTCAAAAAAGATAATTTCATCAGGGGTGGATGGCAGTTTTGACCTCACCTAGGTCTCATTAGCACATCAGGAATCAAAACCTGGTCGTGGTACTGCAGCGTATAATACCGACACGTTAACCACTACACCAGCTTGTCACACGTGGCCTTGGATCATAAAGCCGATATGAATTTCAAGGTAGACTAGACAGTTTTCCATATCGCATTCTGCGGTAGGATTGTCAATTAAACAAATTTATATCTGCTATGACAAGTGACTATTTGCAATCTTAAACCCTATTTGCAAAAGAAAAATAAATAATGTATTCTATCGCAATGTCAAATATAACTTTGCTCAATCGACATTGTCAATCGTGGGAGTCTGGCGTAATAGCTATCATGTCCGTATTATACACTGCATTATCACGACCCAGTTTTAAGGATCGACTTTTAAAGTTCCTAAGTGCTTGACCTGTAGAGTAGCATTTTTAGTGACTGGGGCTGGCCAATCAGCATATCAAAGAACCCACGTTGGACGACGCTTCGTAGATAATTTGCAGTTACTAGTTGGGTCACAACTTACAAGTAACCGATGATTATTACGTTAGCTAAGGACCGCATTTCGAAGGGGATCCTCTGGCTGAGATATATAGCTCCAATTAATTTCAAGAGGAATTACCTGATGCAGGACAGATTCTTCAATACATTCAACTTCAAATAAAAATACACAGCATCACTTAATATTGTTAAAAATTTAGTCATCTTAAGTCGCTTAAGATGATTTATCTGAAATTATCCGCGAAGCAATGAGAGAGCTCTATGACACCATCTAACCCTATATTATCTTATATACATAATAATTAGGCTTCGATACTACTAGTTATTTGATAGTATGAGGTTTTTATTTGTATCACATTTCTTGCTGACTATCACAGTACTGCTTCGAATCCAGTTTGGTTAAGTAGGCTAGGTCGAGACTGAGGAAATCATTTTTAAGCAAGGCTAAGTTAAATCCATCAGCATGATGAGGGCATCTGCCATATGACCCAAGGGCACTCGTGGCAATGTGGTCGAGTGGTTAATGTGTCAAGCTCCCATTCTGCACTGTCAGGGTTCGACTCCCGCTGGGGTTGTTGATAAGACCGATGGGAGGTCGAAAATGCAGTTCACCCTGGATGAGAACAACTTTTGGGAAAGCGAGGCTATGTGAAATTCAATGGAAACGTCAGCTCAACTCATATCATTGTGAAACAATTTTACTACCAGCCCTTCATCGCCTTAAACAAAATAGGCTGAATACCTCTCATATTAGTGATTTACTGGTAGTCACGAAACTCTATTCCAATACGAAAATAGTTAGAATAGTCAATGAGAAGCGGTATTCTTGATACAGAGTTACATCGTGTTACTACCCTCTCCAACGAGGCGTCTGGAAATGTACCAAGTCAATATTCCATTGCGGAAGTCATCATGAATACAGCGGCAGAGGATTCAGGACTAGGTACCTTCCACAAAGTTTCCCTGTTGCTCCAACCGAATCGAAAAATGTGTCGAAAGCGGGTAAGGTTCTTAACTTATTTGCATGACTATGTTTGTAAAAATGATACATCGTTCCGATGATATACAACATATGACAAACGAAAGCTTATCACACCTTTAAGGTAAGTGAAGGAGATCGGAAGCCAGAATGTTCAAGTAAAGCCGGCCGAGAGCTCACCATCGCCTTTTGATTTGATCTAAATCCAATTATCTTAAAAACACCTTTTGCTGCGAAATGAAGGGGATATTAACAATGACAAACTAAGCTATTTTTAGAAATCTACATTTCTTCGCATATCTGAAAGTTGACAAAAAATAAAACTGTTAGGATGTAGTTCAATAAATTCATTTAAGAAGATAATGAAGTAGCGCTTGATAGAGAGACTTAAAGAGTGAATGAAAGAGCAAGCACTCGAATATATAGTTTTATGAGGGACACGGGATATTATAAACTACTTTTTTCGAAATAAGTAATTTTTGAGTCTACCGCTATTTTTTATATAAAAACTTAAGGAGGAAAATTCGACTAACAATCCTTAAATAACTTTGTGCCACTACGTTAAGAGTATTCTTATTCTAACAACACCTTTAAGGCTAGCTACACATGAATTGGTACCATTTGTTGGCAGGTGTATCTGTATACATTAACTTTTCAAGTGTATTTTCTGTATGTGATTGAGAGAATGTCGTCTGAGGTTGCCAGGGTCTGAGGACACTTTACGGTACTTAGTACTTGCAACGATTCAGGCCCATTTTAGGACGAATAATTTGCCTAAATGCAGTCAGCATTATTCTTTCTCTCATTCGGGACAGTGTTAACCAGTCCCCCTTTTGACAAAGTCATGTGCTCGAAATCCATAGCATTTCGTCTATCAAGCCGCCACCAACTGATGCTTGAACCAGCAAACATGAGCTACATTCAAGGCTACTTAAATCAGGCGCGCAAAATAAAAGGAAGGATTCAGAAAATTGTCTATATCTTGAGAAAGTCATTTTCTGAGCCATTTTTGAATGGTTAGATTGACTGGCTTGATTGCTTGGCTTAGGTAGTACATTTCAAAAGCTGCTCTCGATGAAGGGCATCTCAGAGAGTTGGGTTGGATAAAAGGAAGATTTTCTGAAATTTCGACACAATAACCAATGGGTAGATACCAATTTATGCAGTCATGTTCTCTCTCATAGGAGCCGGGATCATCTCAACGGAACCGGTACTGAGCTTAGAAAGAGTGGCGTCGACGATCATGGCCTATGCGGAAAATTAGAATTTAATTCATTATATGCATTGCTTGAAGGGACTTTGGACAGGGTCCCTTAAGACTACAGATCATTTAAGGCTAGAGCCTCTTAAGTGCACGTAAGAGGTCCGAATATATTCCAGAAAAAATGCTCCTACACACGTGGTGGACAAGTTAAAACTATGAGAAATGCATATCCTTCTGAAGCCTGTTACAAAAAGGGTCCCGCGCTAATTGCGCTCTTTTCAATCCGTATCATGAGAATAGGACCATCTGGACGCATTAGGGAGCCAATTATGAGTCTAACTTGACGATGTATTATTTAGAATGGCTTAAAAGCATAAATCTCATTTTAAATACGAAACAGAATTGTTGTGACAGCTTTCACTTTTCTGTGAAACGGCCTAATGAAGAGATTTAAGGTTAGATCTCGCCACAAAACAGCTGTCAGGCTTTTTGCAATTGACTATACATTTTTATTTGGTTCAGCTGATAACTTGCTGAGAGTCCAACCAAACACTCAAAGCTAATATCAAGTCAAAAATATTGAGTAGAAAGGAAAAAAAAGTTGTAGAGATAAACAGATGGAAATAAAATGATTTGTTTAATCCTTTTCGTGTTAAGCACAGTACTTCTACATTTGAA
>CAAALY010000180.1:0-11565 GCA_900617795.1 Protopolystoma xenopodis
TTTTGGTTCTTGATGTGTCAGGATCCTTAAGATTATTTTAAGTTCCATCTCCTGCCTTGTATCTTGTGGAAATTAATCAGTTAGGTTGACAACTTCTACTAAGATATCAGTAAAAACATTTCCGTCATTACCTGGTGAAAAATGTAACCCCGTCTTTAAGTGATCCGTCGTTTCAGAATCAAGAGGGATTAAAGATAGGTTTACAACCTTTGTCCTATCTTCGACTGTTAAAGTTGATTTCTTCAATAAAGAACCATAACAATTTGCCCCGGTTTGTTTGGTCTTGCTTATCAATCTGATCCCAGACCTTCTGTAACTTCTGGTCGGCCATGCTCTGGAGTTTAAGAAAATCATCCAAAGCGAGAACCCTACATAAATTCTTTCTCAATCTAGACTTGAGGTATATGAACTTGAATAGCTTACGTCTCTCTGTCTCGTAAATTTCTTCTAATTTCTGCATATAAGCCTGATAAAGAATTTCATTAACTGTGCCCGAATGAAACTTCCTCATTAAATTATATTACTGATAATCTTGTTTTTAAAGGATAATTAAAATTACGTTGTAGATAATTAACCTCGGTGAATTAATCAGACATGTAGGCAGAAGTTAATATGCTTGTTTCATCTGGTCTATTTTAGAAATTGTCTAATATGGTGAATCCGATTAATGTGACACTGAATATATTGAAGAGAATAATATAGTCTTTGCCAAAAAAGACCTACGTTTAATTTAAGTTCATAAAATAAGATGACTATATGTATAAAAATAAGAATGTAATTACTCTTTAGTTTATCATAGTAGTAGACAAAGGGCAAACATAAATATTACTCTAGATATAATAGTTATGAACAATTTTCTATAATTTGCCTAATAAATTAGGGTATAAATATTTTAATGTAATTTATTAAATGTTTTAGTATTAAAATAAATTTTAATATATATGAGGGAATTCGAATTGAGGAGAGTAAAAATATATTTTCATTCAGAATAACAATATAAAAATATAATCGCATAGCTTGTATTTAAATAAAATATTTAAGTTATATATACAAAACTTGTAACCTTGAATCAAAATGATATTTTATTTCTATTTTACTTAATATTCCTAACTCTGAATGAGTTTAATATATTAAATATATTAATTTGATCGTAATATTTTAATGTTATTAAATACTTGGAGGTTTATTCTGACCGCCGTTAATATTAAATACTTCTTATGAACAAATCCGAATTAATAAAATGATTCGAAATTCATCCGCTTTTTTAGCATATGGCTATATAGTTTACAAAAATTTAACCCAGTTAGCTGTGTCTATGCAACTTCATGGATGATACTATAAGAACTAATGCGCAGCATATATGCAATAAAATACAGCTAATCACACTGAGTTATCTGAATGTATGTAGCAAATTTTAATATGTTATTAGAAAACGAAACATTTGTGCTTGAACTATTATGTAATCACAAGTAAATATGCCTGATAGATAAAACCAGTTTTATACTATAATAAAATAAAACCACAAAATATAGCCTAAAATGGTTACAAGTGCGATCATCTAATTCAAACTCGATATTATATACATACTTCGAGCTGTATAATAATTAATTAATTAATGTTCATTTTAATAAAATAAGTATTTTTTCAAATTTCAAATTTATAAATTTTATTATCAAGATGGATATTTATTTGTACAAATTATTATATATATGTTTGCCATCCTTAACAATTCCTTATTTATCTTTTTTCAATTAATTCGTAATATTTGATATATTTTAATTTATTCTTTAATATTATCTTAAATATCATAATCAAAAAGGATAAATTATATTATGATATTCATTATTTGTAAACCAAGGTTTAAATATAGATTTTAATGGCCTATCTTTATTATTACGTGTATTTACGTGATATGGTATTTTCTCTATAATTATTTTGATGTCTTACTATGCCATTTTTTTAATCATTCTTATGTCGTTTGTTTATCACCATCCTTTCTCTTCTCGGTTAAACTAAGGTACTAGTTGATTGTTTCTTTGTATTTGTTTTCGTATTTGTGTTTATCCGCTCGTAATTATAAGCACATCACTATATTAGTTTACAGATTTATTTCCATCCGAAGCTCTTCTAGATATTTTGCCTAAATATGCAAATAATATAGCTGAATACCAGTTTTATGGTTAGCTTATTTAGAGAGTAAAATTATAAAACTTTATCAAGTCATTTAAGCTTTTAAGATTCATGCTTTTTGAAGATATATTATGTTACATTTTTACATGTTTGGAGCAGTAAATACCCTTAATTTGTAGAATGAATGACTTGGATGGCTTAGCTCGATCCGCTGCACTCTTTCTCTTGCATCTCTAGGCGGGTTGTACTAGTTTTTAAGTCAAGGGTCTTCTGTCACAAGAGTATTTATAAAGCCTTCATGAGTTACATTCTGTTGAGAATACACCCAACTTTATGTATAAGTTCTTTTAAGTGAGATAACCTCTTCTATTCACTCTTATACATTTGCTATAATTTCTGAATTCAGGCATGTTAAATCAGTATATCACCTTTATCCTCTGGCTATAAACATTCATTTAGCTTACTTTCATTTTAAGTAAAATTATTTAGTCAAATGCTTCGTAGGCTGATCACACCAGAAGACGACAAAGGGTTTTTCTGGATAGTTGTCGTTTGGCCTTAATAAACACTCTTGTAAATGTTATTTACGAGGCAATTTCCTCCAATTACGCTAAAAGAATATTTAGATTTCATCCATCCTATTACGTCTATAAGTATTCTTGCAACCATTTTTAAGCTATATCAAGAATATCTACTTATAAATCCTCAAATTATATATAGATACACTATATCTTAAAATTTTAGATTAATATAAAGTAGCTTGTCTATTTTTAGTCATATTTTAAACTCAAAACGGGTGACTATGGCTTTCTTTGAGATCATGTGCTGTCATTTTGTAAATAAACAATAAAGTAGCAGAATAAGCTTAATGTTGGTAGAAATAACATAGTAACGTAACGTTACGACCATCACTTAGTTTAAATGCGTAAAGTCGGACATGTGTATGGTATAGATAATAAGCGCTTCCATTCCTGCGAGTGAGAAATCGTGTACAAACATGTTTAGCAAAGTAAAAGTGATTAGGATCATGTGAAGCAAAGAAAAGAGTAGAAGATGCGCCTTTTTTTACAGGAGAGTTAACAACCTATTTATCCTAGTGTATATTAATAATTATAAGCAGTTTTTACCTTAATTCTTGCTGGTATTTCTAACATTTATTGTATTGCTTTGTCGGATGACTACGATGGCTTTTTGATTTTTCGCTTAAGTGGAGACATACCATGATCAGAATAATGGCGTGACATACAATCTTGTGTCTAACCTCTTACCTGTGGCCAGCTTGCTTAGGTTTTTTAAAACAGAATTTTTTCTGTTTATTCAACTTAGTTGATTGTAAAAACAAGACAATAATGCCTAAACGAGCGTCACATAAGTACATAATTTTACGACCGATAAACCTAAATAGAGAGTAGTCCTCTTCTCTAAAAGTGGAAATAACTAAACTTCATACCCTAAATACGCTAATAAACGTTTTTCTTTCAACTTGTATGTTTATTTATCTACACTTATATATATAATGTAGAAATATAAAGTGTAATCTTGAAAAAATGTATCACTGTCTCTCTCTCTCTATGTATTCATTAATTAAAAGGCTATTTTCCTTAAATTTAAAGTTATTTTACTCCGAACAGGTAGATACCTAGTTTCAGGTGATATTAGTTAAAGACAATACGGTTCACTATCAAAATGGCCTTTATCGAATAATCTTATTCTTCGTATATTCATAGATTTTCATAAGCCAACCTATGTTATGGAAATATAGTTAGACAGGAAATTTAAAATTAAACCAAAATGTATTGGAATCTTATTTACCCTTTCTCATAATGTATTATCAAATCTGTTAATGTAGAAAATCATAAAATAAATATTACGATATGCCTTTTAGTCGAAAACAGCAAAATTTCTAAACTATCATGTTTATGCTACTAATTACGAAAGTAGTCATTTCCATAAACAATAATAATTTTTTTATCATTCTGTCCATTTTCATGTATAATAAGCAATAACTTCTCAATCAATATTATTTTTAGCCGTTTTTGTCGACGTTTCTGTCAAATTTGCTAATTCAACCAATAACTTCGGCAAAAGTTTGAGCTTATGTAGAGATGCAACATTTAGGCCAATTTCCAAAGGATCTTTTACAACAATATCGAATGAAGTAATGATTTTATATTTGCTTGAATAACTGTTACTACGGTTAGTTTCATTCTTATTGTTTCTAATTTTACGTGAGTTTAAATCACGGCAAAACTAAATAAACTAATTTAGAGGATCGAATAATTATCAGGGCATATTTAAATTGTCTTAAAAAGTCAAGCTAACCTTGGTACAACATATAAGGTTTTAAATCGCCCTATCCCATGACAAAGAATATTCATATGTTTTTAAAATATTAGTTCAGTACGTTAAAAGACATTGATATCATTTTTTGGTATCAAACACAGTTTCCTAATAAATCTAGTGCTTTTATTGGATAGTATATCTATATGTTAATTTATTGTTTACTACAAGGAATAATCTTATTCCCGATTATGCCTAAAAACGATTGAGATTTACACATTTCTTGTTCTTAAATAATTAAATATTCAATTTAGAAAGTGATACATCAGGTAAATTTATTAGTAAAGAAATTGTACAAATATTTCACTCGTATGGCGATTAAATAGAGAATAAATTATAAAAATTAAGTTAAATCTTAGTTTCCTTAGCTTAACTCAAATATAACCTTGTAATATTTTGCAAAAGCTTTGAAAAATATGGCAACCAGCGATTATCAACCAAAATAGATTAGGTAAATTCTTAATTGCTTAGGCCGCTTTGCCGTAGAGGGAGCGTGTGAATAAAATTATACTTTAAAAATAATCATATAAGATCAAATACGAGAGAAGAATCAAGTAATTATACATAATATAGACTATATGAGATATGTCACTATTGTTCTCATCCAGATTATCGCAGAGTTATAGCGACAGTTATGCTGCAATTATTTCATGAATGTATTTAGAATCGCTGCATTTTGCTTTAAGAAAGCGACTTTAAAATGAAATTAAAAACAATGTGAGCGTAATATTAAAATTTTAAAGCTTAACGTACCTGCAGATGATTAAACATAAAATAAGAATTTAATTGGATTAATTTAAAAAATTCAAAATAAATGTGAATAAACATTTTCTTATTTGAAATGTAGGCTTTAATAATAATATCTCTGATAATTCCTTTTTACTATTTATTGTTTAAGATAACAAGAATCTTATGTAAGCATTTGGTTCTAAAAGTTTTCCTCCTACTATTTATTACATGATTTGTAATTAATTAATGCGAAACTACTAAGGAGATTAACTCTATTTTCCTCAAAATTCCTATTGTCTTTATCTATTTAATAGATTCTTATTTTGTGCTACTGTAAAATTCCACTTATGATACACTTTGATCAGCATAAATACAACTATCTTAATTCTAAGTATTCATTTAAATAAAGCTAGAAAACAAGCCGTGTGAGCGAAAAGATGTTTGAAGTAAGAGTACGCTTTATTTCCTGTAATATGAGATTCGTAAGTTTGCCTCCCCAAAAGCTATGAGGAGATTGCTTAAAAATCAATACCTAAGATTTGTCAAAATAGGCGTCCCTACATTACGTTGCAATCCTTTAAAGATGCTGTTTATTTTTATGCCATTTGACACACATCTTCAGAGCAGGACACCGTGCTTTACAATAACTCACCAAGACACCTAGGTTTTATAGTTGGCCCACTTTAATCCTGCCGACTCCTTATAATTAAATTTTATCAAATTGATGCGGAATCTCAATAAATAATGGCTAAACCAATGCTTTGCCTAAATAATTTCTGAGAACCTTAGTAAAATTGCTGCTGATTAGATGAGAAGTTACCTCACATAAATCATGATACGAATCTTATTTTGCATGATAAGAATCTTTTTTTCTTAAACACATAACTTAGTTCTTTAAATGTTACTGATTATATGTTTGCGTTTCATTGCATGTGTGTTGTACAAAAGCACTGATCTTAAAATGAATGTAATATGGGATTGATACCAGGTTTGAGCCTACTTAAGTTTCCTATATTTGCTCGTGCATACTAATCTTTTCCTTCCCTTTTGCTAATCCCATCAAATAGCATAATTAGTTTTACCATAATTATCTACACTAATTCCTTCTATACAGAGTGTTTATATCGTGCTTAAAAGGCACTATTGCTATTCCTAGCTAATTCTGCATAAATATTTATATTAAAACTATATTGGGATATTTATTAACTTGCTTGCAAGCATTAGAATATGTGAATATTTACATGATTGAATCTACTAACCGCTAAGAGTTAATGACCCGAATAACATAAACTGAGTTTATGTGGAACATTTCTCTGCTTATATTACTAATAATCTTGCTCTAAATGGATAATAAATATTAAGTTATAGACAACATCGCTGTATTTAAAGATGGGATTAATGAGAAATTTATGCAGAATTAAGTATAAAATAATATGATCTGGTTTATCTTAAAAAAATGTCAAATTTAGAAAATCCGATAAAAAGAGCATTAATTTTTTGAAGAATATACTAATATCCTGACCAAAGAATATCTACATTTGATTTAAGTTCATTAAATAAGTCAACAATTTGTATAAGAAAAAGTATGTGATTACTAATTAGTTTATCATAGTAGTGGACAAAAGACAAACATCAGTATTACTATTGATATAATAATTATGAAATATTTTGTAGAATTTGCAAAATAATATAGGATATAGATCATTTCAGTTAATGTATTGAATTTCCAGTTATTAAAATAAATTTAGATATGATTGAGGGAATTAGAATTGATAAAGAATAAAAATTAAAAACTATAAAGGCATAGCTTGCATATTTATGTTATAAATACAAAACTTATAACCTCATTTATAAATAATTTTTTTCTATTTTACTTAATATAGCTTTTATGAACGAGATTAATATATAAAATCTTTTATTATTATGGTAATATTTCAATCGTATTATTTAATTAAGTATATATCGGCGGCAATTTATTTTAAACTGTTCTGATGAACAAATCCAAATGAAGAACATTTTCGGAAATTATTATATTGTCTAGGTGTATTCCTATTAATAATGAATAATATTATTCACAAGTTACTGAAATATATAGCTTTTTTACAAATATGAATAAAATAATACTACTTAAATAACAACCTAAGTTTTGAAAATATATCTTTTTAATACTATTTTTAGATTATTTCAGCAAAACGAAGCTTATTCAACTCTACAGTTTATAATGTATTTTAATGTTATACTACTCATAAACTTAAGCTTGAAATTTATTTTTAAATAAGAATATTTACTTTATTATAGATACGAAGAGAAACTGGGTTTCGATGAATCTCCTGAGATAACATTTAATTTTTAATTTCTTTTGGCTTAGCTTAGTCTATATAAGAGGTAATAAAAAGCCGGATAGTCTTCTTGGCCTAGTGTTAAGATTTCACTTTTACAGGAGTGACGCCCAGCTCTGACGATGTCCATCATATGATGGACGAAAGCTCAGCACGCTTTTACCTGAAACAATGGAGGAAGTCCCGTGGAGTGCGTCAACATACAATCAAACCGGCTGCAGTACACCGAGTTTCATCCGTCCTCATCTGGTGAGATCGAGCAACGAATCTCTTCTTCATGCACTTTCATACGAAATGAAGGTCCCTCTAACAAAACTCTATTATAATTAGTATCTATCAATTAATTTAATAAAAATATTGATTGCATATTTAAAGAAAGTTTAAGATAAAATGTGATTTATGATTTTTGCTGGAAAATTAATCTATAGTTTTAATTATATTTTCTCTATATATACACCTAAAATGTCTAAGTTTTTGGTGAGAATTATTATTCTTAATTTGAACAAGTTACAGTGATAAACTTGTATAACTTTCAAATAGAAAGACTATTTCATGCATCATGTTATATTGTGCACATAAGAGGATATACATTCGTCTCAGCAATGAAGTTCTCTATTTGATGGGACGATAAGAAGCATTTGATTTGCGTGAGCCAAACAAATGCAAAAAAATAAATAATAGAAATATTTATTAAATAATTGTCAAGTATTAGTCTAAATATAATATCAGCATACTATTGTAAGATAAGAAATTTTTGTGTTTTAATTTTAACAAGAATTGTTTTCAACATTCAAGTTCATAAACCTATTTGCAAAATTGGTTTAATTTCAAAAAATTGCAGAAAATTTTTGAACTAACATATCAAAGATAACATGAATATTATGTATACTCATCAAATGCATTAGTATTAAATAAATTAAAGTTTCGTGTAGCCTTATGAAAAATATACATAAACATAAGGTGGGATCTTGTATCACTTATATTTTGGCTATAGATGACAATCCAACAAAATAGTAATGTACATGCATTAAGTTAATAATTACCTAAAAACTCTTAAATTTTTATCTGTTCGCATTTATTTATAGATAATTTAATTGTAGTTTATAGAACATAAGTATATAGATATTAATTTTCCAATGTAAATATGAAAGAATAGATAACATTTTGCAATAATTTAGTGATGTGTGCTGTAGGGACAAGATATTTATTATAAGCATTACTTTATATTTTAATTAAACATGGTAAATAGTTAAGCTGTAATAAGAATACCAACGATTATTTTGAATACGTATATAGCCTAAATATACCATTAATATGATAAGCCAGAAAGGCATTAGTAAATATTCAAATTGATTAATCCCAAGATTGTTTAAGTATTAGTATAATCGAGATCACCTATAATTTTATAGAACGTGTTTGCCATTGTTTTCACAACTTACTTGAATTTTCATGAGACCTAAATGAACGCATGTTCTCTCAAGCCAATGATATGCATCACATTTAATAGAATGATCATGGACTTGTCATATTCTTAGACGTTAATCCAGCATCATCATTGTCAATTACCATACGTAGCATTGCAATACAACTGGTTAAATAAACAAAATGATTCAATTTCTTGACGAACTGTCTGTTAATAAATTGTGGTATTTACTCCCCTATTTGCACCTATCCTATATATTCGTAGTTCTTCTTGAAATATTGAAAGTATGAAATTATTTAAAATATAGCATTGGTTAATAAACTTAATATGCATTAGCAAATATTCTTTTAAATAATTTCTCAATATACTTGCTTTATATTACGTTTAAGTAATGATGCATGCTTAAGTGAATAGGAAAAAGCTAATAGCTAAAAGTATATATATATATATAAACTAGAAATAAGGTGATAAAAAGATATTTTACGTATTTTACTTACTAGACTTATGCTAACTATTGGACAAGAAGTCGGTCCTAACGATTACCATATAAAGTGAAATAACTTGATTACTTTATATCTTATGCTTAAACCAAAGGCCTGCATTACTTTAAAACCAAGAGATTATACCTTTAAATAAATAAAGGATCGATTTAAGAAAATAGATTAAGGCAGTTCTAAATGAATAATAAATTGGTTACCTTTAATGGTAAATTATCTGAGATTTAGATAAATTATCCGGTAGTATAAATTCTGACTTTAATCTTTTATATTTTTCAACTAAATTTTTAGGCTAAGCGTCATCAGAATTTAAAATTAATTAATTTTTTGTTAAAAATACATTAATTACCACATTGCTTCTACTAGAGTTATCCTTCCACAAATTAAATTTTAAACTTAATTATTACCTATAAATCTATTTGAATAAATTCAATAGCCAAGTTCTTTCTTTTCTTATTTTTTGCTTGTGGAAAAAAATTTGATGAATTCCACTAACATGCCTTTTTTAATAAAGTTTAACATCAATGCCTTACAGCAAACTATCATGTCTCTTACATAGTGATAAAAATATTCATATATTTTATATATCTATACTTATTATTTATGCATAGTAACAAGTCTAACTAAATGCTCCAATTTCTGAAAATTGTATATGCTATTATTTTACATAGATCACCACGTATATCATTTTTTCAGGAAAATTTTTACTAAATGGATTTATTCAATAGCATTTAGGGTCATTCAATTAACTATTGAATGGGCATATTATTTTAAATTTAGCTTAAATAGTTGCGAGCACTTTACTATCAAAAATATAATTAACAATTTTCTAATATTTAAAATTTTGCCTTCTTTGATTACATTTAATTCAAATACTAACAATATCTTTGTTGACTGATAATTGATTTAAAAAATTTACTTAATTATTTACTAGCTATAATATCTTGATCTCAACAGCATATACTTTTGGATCCACTTATCCTGATTCACGGCTTTTCTTAAGTCAATAAACCCTTAAATTACGTGGTTTGATTAGCCTTTTATATTCAATCTTAATTATGACCGTCATTATATATTACTATTAACACTTTGACTTAGACTAACTTTATATACTTTATCATGACCAACACATAAGATAAGTTGACAAAACATATGATATCTAGTCATGCTTATGCATTTTTATTTTTGAGAGTTAAGTATTTGTAATAGGGAAGAAAGAGCCGTCTAATTTTCCTTATCTACTGTTAAGTATAAACTTACGAAATAGAGTTGCAGCGATAATATAAAATGTGCAAGCTTAGACTGTTTTTTTCTAAAGGTTCGCTATTATGTATCCTTGTACTGCGTAACAGTTAATTTCGTATTAATACAAAATGGCTTTAATACAACGCAAATTGTTCGTCATTATATGGTGAAATTGGCTTTTAAATTTATCATCTTGTACTTGTAGAATAAAGAAGGATCACAACAGTTCTATTTTTACATTGAATGTACTAATATATTTTTAAAATATTAGTATGCCTAGGTTTGCAAAGACTTACTCGAATATAAATTAGTTGTCAAATATTGTTTTAAATTTTATTATTCTAAGAATCTGCTAAAATTAATTAAATTTGACATACCCTGTCTTTGATCTAAATAAATTAACAACGGTATTAGCTTTGTTTATTATTATAGAAATTGATATGATATAATAGTCAAGAGTAAATTATGAATTTGCAAGTATAAAACAAATTATATTTATTTATATTATACTTCAGGAAATACTATTAGTGAGACTTTCAGTTTGCATAAAAGTGAATGAATAAGAGATTATATGGTTGATCTCACCAGATAAGGACGAATGAATCTCGTTGTACTGCAGCCGTTTTGCTTTTATACGTTTTTCTTTTGAAGCAGACAACAAGAATTCTTTACTTGGTACGAGTTAAAACGTGCTGAGCTTTCGTCCATCATAGAATGAATATGTTCAGGGCTAAGTTATATTCTTGTAATATTCTCACGTTAACACTGGTTCAAGAACAATATCCGGCTCTATCTTACTTCTTATATAGAGTGATATAGAGTGGTTTGCTTAATTTCCTTTCATAATAGTCCTGTTTTTTTA
>CAAALY010000181.1:0-11558 GCA_900617795.1 Protopolystoma xenopodis
CATCCTCTTTTTATCTATAATACCAAGCCTATTAATTCCTATGTTCTAGTCGCTTGTGTGCCAACCCACAAATGTTTTGGTTTACCATTAAACTAAATAAAAAGAAGCTGTAGCACAAAATTTGTAAGTTTGTACATAATAGACTAGGGCATGGCAAGTCAGAAACATGGTATTAGGAATAGAAACTGGATAAAGACAATGAGGACCGGAGATAGTTGGCTGAGGGTAGGTTTGTTCTATCAGAGACCTGGTAAATGTAGCAACTACTATGAGCTTTAGAGTCTTGCGTCTTAAATTAGTGATCAAGGCACAGAATAGGGCAAATAAAGCCTCATGAAGGACAGATGTGGTTACAGGCATCAAGTCAACTAGGTGAACAAGTGATAGAACCTACGGATTTTACGGAGCAAAATGGAGACTTGGATAAGTCTATGAAAGAGTACTGCATAATAATAAATCAGACTCTGATAAACATTTTCTGCAGAAGGATGGAGTAGGAGTGGGTGAGTACAACATTTAAGTGTAAAGATTTCGTGTCGTTTGAAGGATTACACCACATTATATCTAAATAAACACGGTAAAAATGTACTAGTAAAGGTATGTTAGAATGACACACGAAACGCAAATAACTCAAGGCTAAAGAAGAGATTACACGTTTGGTCAAAGGATCGGTTTTATTTGTCTCTTGACGGTTTGTTTTATTGTGCTAAGAATGACGATACTAACTAACGATGCCGACTACGATGCCGGTGAAACGTTTGGAAATGTACCATGTCCACGGTTCAACTTAAGAAATGATCATGCAGACAGTGGACTCTGAACAAGGTGCGTTCCTCTAAGTTTTATTAACAATATGACTAAGTTGTGAATATAAGATTAAACACACTGTTTTAAATATAAAATTCATCATTTAAGCTATTAATGTCGCATTCGAATTTACCTTAGAAAAATTTGCTATTTAACCTAATCTAATGACGAGTCCCAATCTTCTTCATCTTAAAAGCTTTTGCCTATAAAGTGTTCCATGTAAATAATATTCAATAGAAATGTGAAATTTGAATCAAAATTTACAAGTAATTATATTTATACCTAGGTATATTCATGTACATTATTAAAAGTTAATCTTAAACAAAAATCTTGCTTATTAATTAATAAATAAAGTACTGCGTAGGTTAAATAATTTATTTTGTCAGTATATACTTATATGTTTAAAATATATTTAGCACATTAAAATACAATTGCTAAGAAATAACTTATAATATTTAGTTAAATTTGAATTAAATCGATTTCTTTATACTCTATCAAATAAATATTGTATTTATTTTAGTATTTAGAAAAATTAGGTTGCTCTTTATTTCCAATTTTTATATATGCCTTATTTTCATACATATATAAGTATTTTTTTAGATGCTTAATGTTCAGTTGTTGATTAAATAATTCTTAATTTGGTTATATTATCAGAAAACAAGTACGTTATACATTATATACTATATTACATTCATTGGAAATTGATTCGGCTTTATATAATATGCAAATTTAGTCATAAATTAAAGTAGGGATCCTATATTTATTATCCATTCTATGGAGTTTAGTATTTTTAGAAATATACTTTTATAGCAATTTTCTTTATAAGATTTCTTAACTTTATAATTATATTAGTTTGTATTAGACCTAATCAATCTTTGAACTAATAAAATACAATTATTAACAAAATGTTAAAAATTTTAAATTATTATTCATACGATATCTAAATCTAATTAGACTCTCTATTTAACGTACCGACACAACAGGTGGTATAAATAAATGGGTCATTTTTATCATGATTCTGACAACTAGTTTGATCACAGTCATCTTTTAGTAAATATACCTTTTTCTTTGTTTCGTATAATATTCGGGTAGTCAGATCAAACCATCTCAATGTACATAGCACAATGTTTCTTGATAAAGTAATTTTTATACTTTCTAATATACAAAATATTAGATCATAGATTTGCACAAGTTGATCCTAATCATTATTTAGTCATACTATACTAAGTCCTAAATTAAAACACTTTAACAAGAGTAGTAACAAATTTGCCAGTAAATAGGATTATATCTCTATATGGTAACCACGATCTTAATGTAACGTCTGAGTGTGCACAATTTTCACAGTATCACACTAGGATTCATTATAATTAATATGGTAGAAAAATTCACACGAAGAGAGTTTAACTATTTGCGAAAACAAGGTCAAATATCTCTATTAAATAGTATCTCCTGGATATTATTTGCGTAAGTTTACTTAATCAATGCTTAATGTGCGTAGATAATCAGCTGAGATGAAAGAAACAAAATAAACTGTTTTTATTGAAATATTATATTATATAGTCTTTTTAATCATTATATATTAGGAAGATTTCAATTTCTTTTAATAAATCGGTAGTAAACATATAGTTTGTGAAAAATATTTTACTAGCTTTAAGGATTTATGCAACTTGAAAAATGATGAATATTAATGATTTACTGAATTTTATGTACACTTATTTCATATCTTCCTAGGTATCAGCATAAACGTGATAGTTTTGCTTGTCTACTTTCATATTATATATATTTATATATAGTGAAAAACATTTGTTTGATAGAATTGATTTAGGAGCAAAACACAAAAATAGATTATGAGGGTGCTTGAAAAGCAGAGTTTAAAAAAATTAATCAGACCTATCTTATTAATTAATAGAATAATACTACAGAATAGTCAAGATAATATAAAATGGAACAAAATGGGATTCTTCTAATATGTAGGTCTGTTGAGCATTTTGATTAAAGCACATATGTATGCGAATTTCTTTTTAAATGGAATTAATTGTTTTGTGATTTTGGGTTATTTAGTATTTTTGCTAATTAGTTTTGGTTGCAATTTTACAAAATGCTCACAGCAAATACAATAAATATGTCAGCATTGGTGATTTTTTCAATTTTCCATGAATGTCAGTGTAAAGTGAGCAAAAAGATATTATCATCATTTAGAAATATTTGTGTTATGTAAAATAAATGTGATCGGATGAGAAACAAGTATTTTAACTCTATTGGATGGTAATATCTTAAAAAATATTAGAGCAAAATAAAAAGATAATATTTAAAATTCGAAATATATTCAATAATGGCATCACATTTAATATTATGCAATTAATCAAGTAATACACATACTGTCAGTTCGACAAATAGTAAAAATAATAGTATTTGAAATAGTTTAAACAAATATATCACAATATTTTGATATTTTTGCTTCTAGTGCAAGGTGCGTAAATATATATAATTTATAAATTACTAATATTAATATTAATTACAAATTCTAAGATGTTGGAGGCTCTAGTTTGTTTCTAGCTTGCTTTTGGTTCTGATTTGTTATCTAATCAGGTTTTAGCAACATTAGCAAATTAACAGAAAACAAATAAGAACAAACATTGTCCGGAATCCATAGTATCTATGATGAGTTACATAGTCAGATTTTAGACTTTGTACGTTTCAAGCGTTATGATGGCCTATTTTAAAACTTATTATGACACATTCGTCTTATCACATCTTTAGACTCGTTTATAGTTTAGTTCTCAAGAGGTATGCCTTGTGAATGAGTATATCATGGCATTATCTCACCTGCTGTTTGCCATGCACCCCTATTTTTCGAGTGGCTAATCTTACTCTATTTTTTGCTTAGATTAGATGGACCCTTAGATCTGATACTCATTTTGTTTTAAGCTGATTTAATTCAGTTAAAAGTACAGTGTTCTGTGTACTTGAGGCGCTATTTCTCAAGCCTTAAGTAATACATAAATGGGCTTTGATTTAAATGCTTGTAGATATTAGTTGATGCCTTTGGGGCTATGCTTGTTGTTCAAACTTGTATATATAGAGCGAGCTGTACTCTTTTATGTTTATTCGCCTGCAACCTCTGGATTAAACTGCTAGTCAATTTGACTATAAGGCCAAATTTATGGTCCGTCTGTCACTATCCGTTTTCATAGCTATGTGATCTTCAGACACACAAAGTGGTAGCAGTGTCTTCGAAAAGACCAGACCCATTAACAATGTATTTGCATTATTTATGAAACTTCCTTACACCGCGGCAAAAATTGGAGGTAGTTGGCTAACATTAATTCTTACCAGAAACGTGGTCTATGTAAGAAAGGCTATGCAAAAAGACTTCCTCAAAAAGTTGAACCTCGAATTAGTCATCTACACACAGGGGAGGGCTAATACGACCTTGAGTAGCCCAGATGGGGAATCAGAGTCAAGTAAAATACGTGAAAGTAGAAGAAAGCAGACAGAAATTACAGAGAAAAAGATACACTTTGATAATACCTATAAAATAAGAGCTGCGTAACAATATAGCAGACTCTAATCACCAATCCTAGCACAATCAAGAAGAAGGCGAGAATGGCAGCATAAGAATGAAGTATTTCATGTATGCCCCTCAAAGTAGCACACTAAACTAAAGGTAAATAAGCACAGTAAGAGTTGTAACATTAAAGGCTTGATGAAACGTTATAGCAAATGTGAATAGCCTAGTGCAGAAAGGGAGATACCACAATGGTTTAGCACACGTTTGGCCAAAGTGTCAGGTTAATTTGTCTATTTCACAAGTTGTTGTTTGATGCTAAGAATTGCGAGACTCATTGACGATGCCAATAACGATTCTGGCGAAACGTCTAGGAATGTACCACCTCCACGTTCTTACTCTAAAATTATCATGTATAAAATGGACTCGGGACAAGTTATTTTCCTCTAAGGCTTCCTACTAATATGAATAAGGACTAGGCTAGTTAATCCATATACAATTCTTCTTGATTATAGAACTTCGTATGTCTTCAAAAAGGGTTTAATTTTTAATATCTGATATTGTAATGTAAGTTTTTATAATTACATAAAAATAACCAGAAGAGACAAGGCAGGATATAAAATTAAAAACAATCCCACAGATACGGACACATTAAGAAGTGATACACAGTAGCAGATTGGCTGATTTATGGAAAAAAATACAAAAGAATGATCAATTAGCTCATTCTGCGTATAAGGTAGGAGCGACAGTTGATAGATAATTTGGTACCTTATAAAACAAGAACAATTAAAAATTATGCATATTAAAAAAAATAATAATACGAATATATGAACGAAATTGCATTAGAGTAAAGAAAATAGCAAGCTAACTACAAAAAAACATTTAAAAAGTAAATATGTGTAATTAGGAAGAAATTATAAATAATTATTATAAAAAATTTTAAAACCAAGATAATTTTACCATTATTATCCTCCCGTTCTTCATTTGTAGTTTATAAATATTTTTACATTGATTTCGCAACTTCCTCATTCCTGCAGTAAGACCTAGTGGAATGCTTCTTGTCGTGAATCCGTAGTATACAGTATAATTTAGAAAGATTTACTGAGGACTTGGTGCATTCTAAGAAGTTTTGCTGCATTATAAGTAGTCCTTGCTATTCTGAGCCACACGCCTGGATTCGTTTTAGAGATAAGTGAGGTGATCATATCACAAATTATGTGATAAACAGTTGTGGCATCTCTATTTTCATTCTAGGATATTTATTTACCCTATATCCTCGTATGACCCCTTCAATATCCCATCTTTTTTCTATTTATTTAAATCTATTTCAAATGTATTTACACTCTCACTGTTTCTGGAGTGTTGATCTTAGTCAGCGATTTAGTCTGGCTTCGTAGTATTTTTTCCATATTTTCCAGTTTCCGGTTATTGTTTCTACTGTAACCGTGCTACTCAAGGCGTTGTGTTTTATTATCAAACTTGCTTACTTATTTATATAAGCATATGCAAAACGTATCTAGAATTGCTGCTGGCTTTCACATCATTTCCTCTGCCCCGAAAGCGTTGATCCAAGTAAGCAGTTTAATCAGAAATAAAGGCCAGACCTGGCTCCGTAAGCTCCTTCTTTTATCTGCCTGCTTTAATAAATTCACTCTATCCATGCTATACTCCTCTTTAAGCCTTGTATAGCACGTATAAATTAATTTATTGACAAAGACGCTGAAAAATAGATTCTTAATTCGTATGGCAACCTAACTTGACCCTTTAGTTTTCCTTTTCGCGGCAAGGCATATGTACTAAGTTCATCTGTAAATAGTTATTTCCTACATGGATTACGTCTGTGCGCAAACGAGTCTAGTAATAAGTATCTGGAAATAGCAAAAATGTTCTAATTGCTCTATTATCCCTAATAACGAATTTATGACTTACACTTGCCTGTAGATTGCTTTAACGGGATGCAAGTCTTCGCTAATCCTGCGTTCATAAGGTCTATGGTTTATTAGATTACTTTAAATAGAATTTTAATGGTTTCTCGTATCTTGTGTCCTACTTTATTTCCAGCGCAAAATTAGGTTGACATGCCAACCGAGAATCCAGACCTTAGTGGCTTATTCGGTCAAGCTACTATATACCTTCTATTAAACGCTTGAGGCAGATGGTAGGATACGAATGCAGTGGTAGTAAAGACCTGATATCACCAAAACAGGCAGATAAGCAAAAGATCCATCGGAGCAAGAGGAGACATTGATAGAAAATAAAAAGCGAATATTGCAAATTAAAAGGCAGTCTTGGATGGCACTCTCGGCACAGTGGAAAGGATGCGGAAATCAGCGGGGAATATGAATACCTTTAGATAAATTTTAAAGAAGTTGTGTAATTAAAAATGCGAAACGAGGGTATAGGATAGGCGAATATCTTAGAACAAAAGAAGAAAACCCTTGACAGTTAATCTACGATCGGTCTGAGATTGTCTCTTTGAACAAGTAAGGTGTTGTGCTAAGAATGGCAAGGTTCACTGATGATGCCTATGGTAGGTCTGAGAATGGTTTACTAATCTAGGTATTCCTGTCAATATGATGAAATCGCAAACAATTATAAAAAATAATTAAATTTAGGCGTTAAAAATTCTAAATAGGTAGAGTTAGAGTGAATAAAATAATTTAAAAAATGATATAAGTAAAGACATGCAATATAATAAGTCAACAAAATTAAAAGTTTACCAAAAAATATTAGAAATATTTTGTGTAGGTCAAATAAAAAAAAAGTAGCAAAGAAAGAATTTTAAAAAAATTATTATATAAATAACATAAAAAATTAAAAGAGATAGTACTGAAAGCATTAATCAAATTTAAAATGCTTAGTACATGCATTGCTAAAAATAAATAAAAATAATGATATTTATAAAGGAAATAGTAGATAAAATAAGTAATCAAAAAAACTAAGAAGATTCGAGAAGCCTCATATATAGTGTTATATAATTAAATATTCAAAAGTAAAAATTTCATATATAAGCACTAATATATACCAATATTTTATAACCTAGAAATATGTAGAGATATAGGAAATCTAAATTTGAAAAAGTGAAATGTATTGATTTATGGTAATAAACGAAAATCATATAGAAACACATATTTATAGAAATGAAAAGTAAACCGCAGTCAAATTAACGAGAATCTTACTTAAAATTAAAACATACATATTATTTGTTTATAAAAATTAATTAGATAAATAATAAGAGTTTTTACTTGTATAGTTATATATATGAATTTATATATATTAGAACATTTATGTTAATATGTCGATAACTTTTCAATTTATAAAATGTTAAAATTTTTATTCTGTATATATTTTATTCTAGAAATTGCAGCATAATTTCTCATTTTTTGATTAATTAACGGATTATATACTTAGTGTCTTTATGATTCCATGCATATATACACCTATACAATAGCATATTTCTCTATGTCCTTTTCAAAGACTTTAAAAAATCAGTTATCCAGTTATATTCTGGCTGATAGTCACTCTAAACAATGCCAACACTGTACAAATTAAAGATAAATATAACATCCATTAAAATAACAACCTTAAATAAATAGAATTATATAGTAAAATTCTTTTGGGCCAACTTATATTTCCCGATTAGCTAGAATAATAACCATGCTTATATAAACAAGATTTTAAAAAGATTAAAATCTGAATTATCTAGATAGCATGTATATACATGACAAATCATTCTGATCATATAACAAAAATGGAAATTAGCCTAAATTTTGTGAGGGCTTTACTATATTTAAAATCAAGGTGAATGTATTTTATTTAACTCTAAATTAACTCTTTAGAGCAAAAAATATGATTTTGAATAGACTTAAGTTAATAGAGGAATTAAATCTGCTGAGGCTCTTGCAATACTGAGACTTGTGTTCCTATCAAAGATATTTGAATCAGGTGTAGCGAGAATTCGAGTAGATAGATTCTATCTGATAGCTATTTTCAATATTTTAAGTTAAAACTAGACATTATATATCTGTACATAAATGCAAAATCTAAAAACATCTTAAATAAATTAAAAGTTATTGTAAGAAAATAATTTGTAATAGTTTGTACGTATGAGTAATATTCTTGCTATAGTTTATTTGGTGTTACGGTTAGAAAATATCCCCTAAATATGTTTAATGAATCCGTATTATGCATCACGCAAAAAAGCTAAAAGATATTTATCAAGAGCCATTTAAATACAAAAATATATAGCATTGACTGAAATAAAACTAAGCAAACTATTTATAAATATGTAATACTTAATATAACAATTTTTATCTAAAGATTTATTCGAGATATATTTATGGAAACATATAGCAACCATATATAGAACAAAATTATCTCATTATACCTTTCTAAATTAAAACAATTAAGTATTATATTTTTATTACTACTTTATAGAAAGAGGTAAAATATGATATTATAGTTCATAAATAATTTTGAAGTTATTAAATTTAATTTATTATAATATTTTATACCCAATAGTAATACCCTCTTATACTGATGCTATAACCAAACCCTTGTAATAAGAAATTACTCACCAGAATGGAATGAGTTTAAGAAATGTTGTTGTATACTTCTGAAAAATAGCTTGCTATAGAGTATTATGAAAAGATAGATCATTATTTTGTAAATTATGTATCATAACAGTATATGCTATTAGATTTGATGATTCATTATTAGAAACTCTAGTTTATTTTTGCTTCAAAATTTGTACCTATGGATTATTTCTCAATGTGGCGAATTATTCACCATTTTTAAATATGATATCAATAATGCCACACAGAAGTTAGTAATTTATTCAAAGTTTAACTTAAATTCTACATCGATTTATACATAATTAATATGCACAACGTAATTATAGCCTTATTGCATTTAAGAACATTTAAATACGTTAAAATTCAATATTTGACCATAATACACTTTTATTTAAAACAGGAATTTTGGAGGTCAAAATTATAAAATATTTTTGAATGCTAGATAATGTCATCATATTTCTAGTGGTTACTTTCAGTAAAAATGTTTCTTATGTACAGAAGGCAAATGCTAAACACAGAGTAATTTTTACTTACAATTGATCTGATGCCTGGATTGATAGTGCAGGCGCTATCTTGCTTTATTCTTAAGTATTTCTTTACTGAATTTAAGCCGAAATTCTAGACTCAAGTGATTATTAGATTACTACAATTATAATAAAGAAATTAATTATTGCATATCTTACGCAAAATTAACTATATAATTCGAATATATGAAGACCAATTTTTTGTGGTCTATGTTATAATCGCAGTCTCATTTCCGATCATAAGGGTGGGTTGATCTTGTTGTCACAACTTTGTTTTATTTTCAGGGTGACTTACTAGAATGCACCTAGTTTGCAGTATTCTGCCATAGTATTTTTTATGATTTCCAGCATCAGACAGTGGAGTTTGTACTTTTTCAAACGTTTTGCCTGCATCGTAGTTGCCATTATCAGTAATTTTTATTATTCTCTGCACGAATCTACAAACTTGTAAAAAAGATAAGTTAAGTCAGTTCCTCGACAAACGTTCTTTCAAAAACAGTAGCATTAACATTCCTCTTTCGGTCGTGGCCTATGTATCTATAAGTATAACGACGCAACATTAAAGTGTAGATAAATTTGATTGTGTAGAAGTTTACTCTATATAATGCGGCACCTGCAAAAATAAATATATTAACGAAACAGGACAAAACATTAGCATCCTAAATAAATAACATTAGAGAGTCTTAGCAGTAAAATTAATACCGAAAATTCAGAACAAGTTGAACACACCTCACAGACTGCACATAAGATCTTTTGGAAGGCAACATAAAGTAGAGCTTCATATGGTGATAACACAAGGAAGCGAAAGATAAGAAAGGCAATTTGCATCCTCGGGTAGAAAATTCTGATGAAAATGAGATTAGCGAAAGGTAGAATTAGCGATAACTTTTCCTACTGCCTTTACAAACTCGATAAAAACAACAATTGAGCAAGGCCAGCAAATACGAAATAGCTAAATCAAGCCTCTATCATAAATCACAGGAAAAGGGATCGGGATAAAGACAGTGAAAGGCAGAGGTTTTCAGCAATCAAGCAAAGACTTTGTCAGTCAGTGATATCTATTCCAAATAAACAGTAAAAACTTTGGGGCCTGTTGATCAAGAAGCTTGGCAGACTAGTAAGCAACCCATCACTTAAATTCGGCGTTATGGCAATACTGGACTAGAAATCTAATTAAGATGTCACATAAAACCACCACAATTTGCTCAGATACCATTGGCTTAATCAAGGAGAGGACCCGTGAATGAAAAGCCTGATATCTTCATGCAATGGAATCAGAGCTTAGACACTGTGCTCAGTGAGCTGACAGTGAACGTCCTTCTAGGTACTTAAGAAATAGAGCGTGGAGGAAAAAGCAAACTGGGACTTGAACCAAGCTATCTCGGTCAACCAGCATGATAAGGAACAGATCTTTGAGAGAATGAGCGGATCCTGATTGTAGGCCCGATGCGGATAATCTGATCAAAAGGGAGAGGGCACACATTTTGACGAATGGAATGTAAACAAGTCAGAAGTTGTGATAAAACTTCGCTGGGATAAGAGAGTAAAAAGTAGATAGATAGGCCAGGACAGAATAAGGATTGATAGTATAACCCCTGTCAGCAGAAGGTTTGTCGAGGTATTGACTCAATTTCTCTCTTTGACGAGTTTGTAGCTTGGTGCAGAGAAAAAAAGCAAAACTTAATTATGATACAGACTACAATATGACGAAACGTTTGAGAAGATACCAAGTCCACTGACTGATGCTGGGATTCATGACAATTACTATGGCTGACAACTTCAGACTAGGTGCGTTCTACAATGTCGCCCTGGCAACAAGACCAAGTTGGGGCAACGAAGTCAACCCACCATTTTGATATATCATGATATTGATTGTCTTAAAGTAGTCTACAGGACCTGCTGAAGTTACATAATTTAGAATAAAAGTTATTGATATTTGCCTTTAACAATAGTACTGATAGATATTTTACAGGATAACTTATTAATTTTTCACATTATTGGTGCCGATTTAAAATATATAATTAATACTGTACGTGATCATGAATAAGTAAAATATACTAAATTAAAAAAATGCGACATACTTGAAGTGATAACTCCTGAAAATTTTATACCACTTCATTCTTAGATTTTGTATGCTTATATTCA
>CAAALY010000182.1:0-11553 GCA_900617795.1 Protopolystoma xenopodis
TTTAACTTAGAATCTAAATATAATTTTTTCCTCAGGAAATAAAGCAATTCAACAATTTACGAAACGTTAGACACTACAGAGTGCAATAGATATAAAACCCAAGTTAATCGCAATCTACTGTTCTCGTGTGGAGTTAAAGCGGCCTCCTTTTCACCAACTTAACCAGGCCCACAATAAGGGATAAAATAAAGCTTTTATGGCATTGCAATCTAAGGTTATTTCTGCGTCAAAGAAACTATGGACTTAACTGTAAAAGTAGCAAACATATCAAGTCAACTCAGATCTTTAAACTAAATTTTTTAAAGTCCAGGAATAGTAGGCGAGATTGTAGACAGAGGCAAATGATCATGGTCTTTATACATTTTTCTCCAGCCTAAAGCAGGTCTGGATAGAATTAATAAGAAAATAGTTATGTGACTTATTCAAAATGAACAGGCCACAATTAAATATAACCAAAGGCAGAAGTAGTCACGGAAGCCTTAAGGCTTACCTGTATAGAAATTAAATAATAAATAAAATCAAAAGAACGAAAATTAGCTACGACTAACGGGCGAGATTACGGCCGCAGAGTTGACGCCAAACTCCGCCTTGCCGTAGGCCTCCGCACCGGCAGTCACAATGACAGCGCTTACTGTAGGCAATGCTGAGGAACATGCACAAACAGGCATCAGAAAGGCTGAGGGACCGTTTCCAGAGCACATGGCAATGGACACTTGGGGTGTCTGGTTAAGTGAACCTAGCGTCTGCGAGCCAGCGGAATCGTGATGAGGTAAGCCACCAGGCGATCTAAGTCCACAGGTTGTGGGTTGAGGTGCGGTTGTGATGAACTGGGCGCTAGAAGAAATCGAGCCATGACCCGTTAATATTCTGCTAGTTCCATGGTCGGCAGTTCCGGGTGGCAACAATGAGATCGGCTGGAGTTGGCAGAGAGCCGGTGACAGGTAATTCGGTGTTGAATGGTCCAAGGTGTGAGGAACCTGAGAAAAGGAAGGGAACGAAGTACATGAGTAGTATGATTGGGACAAACAAAAAGTAAAAGTCTTGAGTAAGAACTGTATTTACTCTCGCAGATAAGGCGATGAAGGGCTTGTAGATAAATCTCCCCATAAGGATATGCGCAAGCCTCATAATGCTAGTGAATTACCCATAGCTCTACCTCATTTAGGCCGGTTTACAGTTTCGGTGACTCAAGTATAAAAATTTTCTACCTTATATATCGATAAGGATCAGATCTGCTATCTTAAATGCTCGGTCAGACGACATAAGTACACAATCGGCGAAGGTATGATCGTCAAAATAAATGCAGATAAACCTCAGTCATGGTTTCAGTATTAGTTTTAATATTCACACCATTTTATAAGATAACAGCCTAAGTCTTGAGAATTGTGATTGCTTGGATCAACCACCTACAGATATATAGACAGTTTTTTATTAACTTGGTTTCTCACAGGTCAATTTATGTCCCTAAAATAAAATTGAATTTCGTCGCACACAATGGCATGATAATTACATAAAGATGATACTCAAACCTATTTGTCCTTAGAAATAAGAATGGTAAAAGGATCATGCTTGGCGTTTCATATAATATGATGCGCAGACTTGCTAGTTGAAGGATTCATAAATATTCTGGCCTAACAGGCAAATCGGTAAAATCAAGAATCATCAATAGGAAATTCAAGCTACTAACATGTGGTCAGCCCCCTAAAATTATTTAAAACACAAAAATCAAGTGAATTGCTCACAGTTAGCTGGCCAGGGTAAGCCAAGTGAGCCGATGATATTGTCTCTCTGTCGACCTTCTGAAGTTGGAGTCGTTGCTGATGTACCTGATGCTGTTGAAGATTGTGTGGCATATGAGCATTCATCTGTATCGCAGGAATGGACGATGAAACGACCAAATTGTCTCGGGGCTTCAAGGATCCTGAAGTGAAAGGAGATCCTGAAGGTGCAGCAATCAGAAAGCTTGTCGGAGCCGGATTTGTAGCTCCTGAATTTGACGAACGGGATAAAACTCTATCACCGACTATGCCATCAGCTATTGCAGGCTCCGGAAACTGGATCAATGTCTGGCAAACAAGGGAATCAGCGAAAACCAGTTTAGTAGAGCCCTTAAGCACCGAACCGATTTCTCCAGAGTCTTGCATGTCTACCGAGGATGTGGGGATAGTTCCAACTTTCCCCTGGGTTGCACTTTGTAAGGCGGGAAAGCCATTGCTAGAGTGGCCAGGAAAAATAACGGATTGGCTATTCATATGCGTGGGAGAGTCGGGGACCAAAGGTCGAGACGAACATTCATAGCCAAAAGTGGCGGACGGAATATGGGTGATGGTAGAGACGGTGTCACTATTATCGTTGCTGACACTAGTTGCATTCCTGCTGCGAATGTTAGATTCAGCTTCATACATACCGGATTCATTCTGGACCAGGCGGCATGTTGACCTGGCCTGCTCAAGAGAGGAGAGACTGAAAGACTTGTTAATGCCAGCAGTGGTGGTGGTGATAACTGCAGAGGTTGGAGTGAGTAGGACAAGGGTAGAGGTGAGAGGCGGACTTATGGGATTGGTACATTGTACTTTAAGTGGCGGCAGTGGCGCAGTAAAGAGACCAGCGTTGGATGTTTTGACGATGGGATCGGAAGCTTTGGGTTCCGAGGGGGATGACCAGCCCTCAGGAATGGTGGGATTCCGCGTGTTGGTAGATGAAGCTGACATCATTAGTGAAAGTGGAGGCAGCAAAAGAGGCAAGGAGTGGGCCCGAGACAACAATTCTAACCGTCCATCAGTCGATAAAGAGCTATCGGAGAAGCCATGTGAGTAATGGTGCTGAAATTGGTCCTGTGTTGTTTGATGGTGGCGATTGTTTTGAGGTTGCACTCCAGAAATAGAGCCAGTCTGTATCGGCTGCAGAAGAGAAGTGGCACAAGTATGAGGGGAATGGGAGGGCGAAGCAGCAGAATCATCAGGCAGAGAGGGGAGCCCAAGACCGAGACCTAGATCGGCTGTCACATTTGGGATCCCTGATCCTGCCAGATCACAGGCAAGGCTGGATTGAGTGAAGAAGCCTACTGAAAATGGTGAGGAAACGAAGAAAAAATCTATTAAAGAGGGCAAGATATACAGATTTCAGTAAAATTTAAAGTTATAATTAATACTGAGGTCAATAGCGATTTGCTTACCAATGTTTCGCACAAAAAGTTGATTTTTGTGCATGGTACAGACTATTTATTAAAACCTGAGGAATTCTTGGTATCGGTTATAGTAAATCGCATTACAAGCATGATGATAACATAAGTCAACATATATCAGGGAGATTATCTACTCTATTTATTCATCCATTCATCATAAATATATAAATATATATTTTTTAAATTTAGTTTTAAAGAGTGAATGGATAGATTTTCTGATTAAGCTCTAGAATCTTGTGCATTTACATAAATCTGATAGCTACAATCCTAGTGACACCGTAGTTTCTTGTCAATGAATCATTGCTGAGCCTAGGCAGGCCATCTGATAGGCATGGTCGTAAAAAGAAGAAATAATGAAGGCAAATTCCCAATATTGTAAGGTCAAGAAGAATAATCGACAAGAGAAATCCTATTAAAATAGGTTAATTCTAATTTGATCTTAGGTATGAACTGCCTTTGACGTTTGTGTAATAGTATTGAAGACGATTTGTCAGCAGGCAAAGCTTGTGAATTAACATGACTGCCCACATAAGAAGTCGGGTACCGGTCTGGCGTTAGTAAAATTCAATAAAATTTACCATGTTAAAAGTTGTTTGACCTTGTTTTCGCAACTTGTTCATATTGGTAAGAAGACCTAGAGGAACGCACCTAGTCCGGAGTCCATTGTATGCATCATCATTTCCAGAGTAGGACTGCGGACGTGGTACATTCCCAGACGTTTCGCCGGTATCGTAGTCGGCATCGTCAATGAGTCTTGCCATTCTTAGCACCAAACTACAACGCTTCAAAGAGACAAGTGAAGCCGATCCTTTGACCAAACGTGTGCTAAACAGTTGTGGTATCTCTCCTTCTGCCCTGGGCTATTGGCCTTCATGCCTTTGATTACCATTTTAAATTACTTAATTAAGCAGATGCACGGGATCGGATGCTCATTAATAATTAGGACAAATAAGCTAACCATGCGCAAAACTTTATGTCGACCATTACGTCCGCAAGGAGCTCTCTGAAAATTACCTGACATAGAGCGGATTTTATCAACAGTGGTGCCTTCCTCCCCTTGCTCCAAGGAATCCTCCACACTCTCTCCATTTTTCATAGATAGGCACACTTCCCTCCTTGTACTATCAGCCTTATCTTGCGCATCATCTCCTATCAGAACTGCATCTGAATTCCCCGAGAACCGCAGCTTCTCAATTCCATTTTTTCGGCTAGTTGACTGCGATTCGCCAGCCAAGCAGTAGCTATAGTCAGCAGAAGAAGTAACTGAAGCTGACGATGTAGGTATCATCGGATCTCCGATTGAGCGTCGCTGCGGCCCTCTGAATCCTGCAACTGGCCGATCAGTCCGACGGATCCGAGCACGAGGCATTTGTCGGAAGGATTCTGAATTAACGTTGCGAACTGAGGCCACATGACTGGATGCAGTAGGTGTTTTGATATAAGTTGTCTCCGTAGAAGCCATCCTCAAAACAGATGGTAAGTCGGTGGAGGCCATAGAACTGCAGTCTGAGTGAGGCCGAGAAGGACAAGAGCCGTCGAAGATTGAGAGGCCAGAAGCGGATTTTGAAGCAGCTTGACAGAAGCCTGAGTGTCTGTGGTTGACGAAACTGGTGCTCGTTGTAGTAGGAGTAGATGATAAGGAGGAAGAGGGGATAGAGAATATGTCTGAAAGAAGCAGGCTAGCAGAGAAGTCGATCCTGAGGTCGGGTGGCCCATCATGAGAAAGATCACCAGTTACGGCGCCAAGGATACCCTCCTCATCAACTAAAGAACTTATAAGATCCAGGCTGGAGGTGCCTGGCACGAGGTCATCTGAACCAGGCACAGTAGTGACATCCGCAGTAGCATCAGAAGCATCTAAAGCGTCCTCAACTAGACATGGCATCAAAGAAGATACAGATGTAGTCTCTTCTGGTGTTGTCACAGATGTAGAGCGAAGAGAACCAGTTGTAAAGGTGGCCATGTTCGAAAAAGCAGATGAAGGGGAGAGAAGAGTTCTGGTAGTCGGCGAGAAGTCGAATGTGCCATGGCTCCCTGAGTTAGCAGAAGGGGCTAAGCAGATAGTAAACAATAGAAATGAAATATTAAGGAAATATAAATATCTAAATTAAATAGAAAATAAATAGAAAAGTGTACATTTTCGGTATAAATAGGTTTCACTAATACAGTAATTTTTAAATATGGACCTAATCACCATAAAGGTGGTTTAAGGACTGATAGTTGAGTTTTCCTAAAATCAGAAGATAGAGCTTAGGATACCGATGAATATCGCTTAGCCTTACTAAAAGGAACATGGAAAACTTATTTTCATTCCAGAAATAATTCCTTTAAAGTTAGGAAACCTGGCATATAAAAAGATAATAAAATATTATAATGGACTTAGAAATTTTGTTACTCGAAGGCATAAAATATAGATTTTGAAAATCACTAAAGCCTAAAAGGACTTAAGAGCCTTAGCAAAGGAAGCACGTCTATTGTTAGCCAACTAGCTCTACCCTCTAGCGCGTCTATCCTAGCGCAAGACTAGGGCGTAGTAAGTCATTGACTTGGTATTACGGATAAAAACAGAATAGACGCGGCCTAGACTAGAGCTAGTTGGCTGACAGTAGGCCTGCTTTACCATAGACGTGGTCCATGAAGCAAAGGCTTGATCATGAGAATTACCCAGGGGCTTTAGCCTTTAGTTAGTCTTCCAGACGTAGAGTGTGGAAAATAACGTCTCGAGTAGCACAGATGGGGTGGCAGGGGTCGAGTGAAATACTTGAACTAGGGAGATAGCACAAGGATCATACGGGGCGAGGAGGAGACTCTGATAAGACCTAGAGCAGAAGGACGGCGGAACAATATGGCAGACTCTGAAGGTGGGTGAGGGGGGTTGAGAAAGCCAGTGTGGAATATAAAGCGTTCTCACGAAAGCCGCTCAAAAGGGCATACCATACCATATTTAGATAGGCAAGTGAAAATTGTGATAGTGAATGCGTGATATGAGGATATAAGATTGGTGATTATCCCAGGAGGGAAGGTGGGACAATAATTGTTTAGCAGACAATTTGTCAAAGGATCGGCTTCACTTGTCTATTTGACGAGTTGTGGTATGGTGCTAAGAATGGCAAGACTCACTGAAGATGCCGGAAAAACTTCTGGGAATGTACCACGCCCACAGTCCGACAGGAAATTATAATGCATATAATGGACTCCGGACTAGGTTCGTTCCTCCAAGTCTTACTATCCATATAACCAAGTTGCGAAAACAAGGTCAAACAACTTCCATACAACGGAAGGATACTGCGACCACTCAAAAATCCACGCCATCTTAGTCGTCATACCTTCGAAAAATACAATGTTTACTTTAAATAAAAAACTAAGACAATAAATTAGGTCCATATTCGAAACTAAATGTGGATCACAGCAATTAAATAGCTTAAGATGGGACTATAAAATTTCGACGGGTGATGAAAGCGGAGGGGAAGATAATGAGTTTGAAGGAAGGGGGATGGAGATGAGGGTATAAAAACTGACTTTTCAAGTGATCCGAAGGCTGTGCAAGGCATTCAAGACGGAAAAGATCCTTTGTTTGATTTTCATTTGGATTCTGATAAGTAAATGTGGAGGAAGTCGAATTCGTGGCAACTGTCGTTGCTATCACCTCCGACATAATTGATCGAGTACCAACAGCAGAGGTCTTGCTCGCTTTTCCAACAGCCGGAGAAGAGAGCTGACGATCGGCTATCGTGGAAAGAGGGACAGGCAGACAGCTGGATTGGAAGGCGGTCGCCGAAGATGAAGAATATGGAGATGAGGATGAAGTAGAGGAGGAGGATGAATAAGAGAATGACACCGCCTCTGGTCCACTGGATGCAAAAGTGATCGGAATATCTTGTGGCTGATGTTGTTGGCGTTGCTGCTGAGGCAGGACAAGTCGGTTGTCCAATGTGTTAGGGTCGGATACACCCAGTCCTCGTAGACAGAACTTCTGCTCCTCCAGATGCTTAATATCATCATCATCGGCATCTCCTTCGTTGCCATCTGCTGCCTCGTCCTCAGCGTCCCCGTCGACAGTATCACCGGGCACTTGAAGAGGAAAGGTGAAGCCCACTTAAGCCGAACAAAGAGTGAGGAGCAAGTGGGAAGTTGGTTAGAGAGATATAGTGATGAGAAGCTGTCTAAATAGGGAGGAGTTAGGGCTCAAGCTCAGAAGATAAAGCTTAAAGTTAAACTAATATGAACGAATAGCATAGTTTGGTAGAGAATCTTAACGAGGTTTCAAGTTAGTTCGCTCAAAAGCTGGAAAAATGGGTGTCATAAAATCCAGCTTGCCATTCATTCGTTTATCTAATCAAATGTCACCAAGGCTAGAAATATGGGTATAAAGGGAAAAAATGCAATGAAAAATGTGAAGTAAAAGGATAGACAGCTTTATATCACACTCAGCAAAGCATCTTTGGTAAAATTTAGTGCAAGTAATTATCTAGTGCACAAAAGTTAGTAAAATCACTTTGTTACAAAATTCTTCTCAGGGGGTTCAGACAAGATAATGAATTATAATGATCCGAATCTCTCACAAAATGAAGCGAATTAATAATTTTGCTTCCAACAGGAATAAATTATTTAGTACACTTTTAAAAGCAAATGAAACAAAAGTTTAGGAATGAAAAATGGAAGATGGAAGATCAGGAGAGCTATGAAAAATAATTCTAAAATATGCAAGCTTCTCAATGATAATACTCACTAGTGTACGGTTTGGGAAAGCGTTTTAAGCGTGGCAAGTAGGTACTTCATTCGGAAGCACCAGCAGAGGGGCTAAGCGCCATATGTGGGAATTGTTTCGTTCAAATAAAAGGAAATAATATTCTTAGGGCACAACAATAGAAAAGTATGGTCTTATGAGCCACCCCGGTAGGCTTGTATAAAATTTGTGGGCTGTTGCGCATGAAAGAGTACTTTAAAAAAGGAATACTTGAATTGTTTTAAGATAACTAGGTTATGGGCATCAATAGAGACAGAGTAAACTTTTATCAATATTGTAACTTGGTGAATTTGCATCCCCCATTAAGAAGTTAGACTTAAAATAAGATTAAAAATCGCAAATTATGGCCCTTCGGCGTTAATAAACGTCATCTTCAGGGACTAAAGCTATTTGATCATAAACTTGGCAAAAAGTTAATCTTCTGCTATATTATCTTACAGTAACACATGAAAAAATCATGTTATCTCTATTATGCTACCTTTGCGCCTGTCACTCTACCCCATCAAATGTACCTTGTTTTGGATGGTTGTATCTTTAGATCGAATATGGAATTCGAACAAAAATAATAATATTGTGATATATAAAAAGAGAATATGAGATAAGTTGGACACCATTCAGGATTCAGCCCGATATTTAACACAATTTATCGATATAGGGATAAAACTTTTTAGTCATATAAGTATATTTTCGAGATTACCTGTAGATATGATCCAAGAAGCGTATGCACCCCATTTTGTTTAATGTAAGAAAGGACTGGTAGCTGAACCTTTTTAAAATGATATGAATAGACCTCATGTTTCAGATGAAGTTCACAGCCTTACTTCACAAGAAGTTATTCGCATCCAGACTGGACTGCAGTTTTGACCAAAGGGTGCTGATGAGACCTAGACGAGGTCGAAATTGCAGTCCAATCTGGAATATAATACCTTTTGGGAAGCAAGGATAAGTGAAATTCAATGAAAATATGAGACCTTTTCATATAACTATGAGAAAAGTCAACTAACAGTCTTTCATCATATTAAATGAAGGAGGGTGAATATAACTATTATATGGGAGCCTAATGTACGATTGGGGGTAGATGTAGAGAAAAATGAAAAAGTACTTCGCTAGAGAAGCGACTTATCCTACTTAACGCTTGGTGTTGTGTATTCTGGTTTTGACTCTCGTTTATTCAGCATTTGCATCTCAAAAGCTGAGTTGAAGATGTTTAAGTGCCAGTCTGGGAGATGAAGAGATAAAGGAAAATCAAATGGCAGCGCTGGGCCCCTAGGAAGAAGGAAATTTATCGCAAGAACGATGTATAAAGTTGAAACAAATAAAGTCCATGTGATTTAATATCTTAAGATTAAAAAATTTGAGTGACTTTTGGTGCTTTAGAAATTAGGACCTTATACTGAATGGGCAATTGATGAGTGAGATGGAATTTTCTAGTTTGTTAATTTAATGACAGAAAGATGTAAATATCAGGATAATGTGAGATAAATGACAATTCAGGGATTAGTAAAATAGAAGGAAAACATGTTACTTTCTCTCAAGTCTCCCGGTAAATACATTTATTCTGTAGCAGATAATTCAGACGCGACAATGCAAGCAAGCTAGATTTTTCATCTCAGGGGAGCAATCTTGGTTTCAAACTCCCTTTGTACACCGCTGGGCTGGTGAACTAAAAAAGCAACTCTTGCTGAAATAGCGAGTTTTTGCCCCAAAACGTGAATTGCCCATTCTCGTTCCAAGGCATCAATAATGACCATCTACCCACAATAGTTAATAGTTTATTCGGAAAAGCCAGCAACAAGATCATATGAATATAATCAAAAGAAGCGGCGGCTGAAATTGTCAGAAAATCTACATTTGACTGGCTGTGCATTGAAGGTTGCTCTAATCATCAAAGGACTGACAGTAAAACTTCCAAATGTATAGCGAAGACTTGATTTTTGCATCGAATCTGCCTCTCGAAATCCAAAAGTCTTAACCTTTAGGATGTACAGTGCTTTGTGCCTAAACTGGGCCCCGTTTAAATCCTTTATGATAGTTTAAGGAGAGAGTGTAAGTGCCAAATTGTGACGTCACCCCTTATCTCATTTACAGGAGGATATTAAGGCGGATATCTTCTGTAATGATGACAAGAACAGAGCCAATCTGGACAGTATTTGCATGATGAATAGATGAATATTGGAAAATATAGGTAAAGTAAGGATACGAAAAGATCGGAGATATCTGAACACATCGCCATTACCGACCACACAATTGACTGGAATGCAAAGGAAAGACTAGCCTCATATGGGAGAGAGGCTGTGTACATCCTCTTCCAAATAAACCTTATGAATAGAATGGAAGAAGGAAGAGTTAGTGGTAATTTCGCGTACTGCCTAGGCAGACTTAGAGATTTAGTGAAGACATGAAAAAGAAGACGCTTGGACTCAGGACATCATGGAGAGACATCACTAAGGAGTAGCTCATGAGGCACAAAGGGAAGTCAAGAAAAGGGGACTGCAGTGAGAGGAATAAGACGTGGAATTGGCAAGACAAATTTACCCATGAGGTTTACCTGTGAGATGTATGATATGAAATTAAAGTCTAAAGGTATAGGTGGGCTAAGTGTGTGATTTTCGTATCTGTGTCTGAAGGTGAAGTGGCAGGCTTGGCCACGGAGATACAAGCCAAAGAAACACAGTTAACATCACCCCTGTACCCTAGGATTAGATGGGGATGCCAACTAGAGAGACGAGAGGAATGTGCTTTTCGCGATTTAAAGGAAAACGGTGCATTCCAAAACCAGCCGATATGACTTAAGCCGGACACGGGGTCCCAAAGAATGACACACAACGTGGGTGGGGATGATAGGATAATCAAGTCGTGGCTTTGAAGCCTAGGGAGAGGAAGATTCCCAGGCACTGGCATGTGCATGGGCATGGGCATCATTTGCTCGAAATCCTCGAATATGGCGTAATCAAGGAAGGGAAGTAAATGCTCTTAGGCAGTTAGATTTCAGACAGCCAAGCAGTGATCTTCATGTCCAGCAACGACCAATTGACAGGTGGGTAGGAAAAAAAGAGGGAGGAAGAATGTAGGTAAGAGCCCTGCAAACGGCATCTAGTACCGGTGGTGGAGATGATTACGCTTTACTTTGGGTTATTGTACTAGAGATTCGGTATCCTGTTAAAACATGAGCCGGTTTCGACTTCGTTTCGCGAGAAGTAACGAAAAAGAAGTGAGGTCAAAGATGAAGATCACAGTAATGCTAGAGCCTTTTTGGGTAAAGTATGTAGTTTAATTCAATGACAGTACGATTTGAACAGCTCATCAGGCCCCACAGCACCATAATGGCTTATAAGCCTCTTTAGTTATGTAAATGAGTCATACAAGCCCAGAGTGAACCTCTTATTCTGGGCTGAAATTATGACATTGATATATGATAAGGTGGTTTGCTATTTTTCTTAACCCATAAATTGTTCCCGTTAGTTTTTTAAGCCCCATTTTGTGATAAGCGTGAAAATGCAAACTTAGCGATATTTCGAGTAAAATACATTGGCTAGGCCAAAAGTACGGACTAACGAACCCACAAACGTTGTGGTTCAACATTGAACCTAATCAAAGCAAGCAGTACCATAATATTTGTGGG
>CAAALY010000183.1:0-11552 GCA_900617795.1 Protopolystoma xenopodis
AACTTTTAATTAGCTAAAAAGACTATCTTATTTTTTGTTGCCTATTCTATGAACTAATAGCCGAATACAAAATTAAACGTTTAAAAATAGATATGAAATGGTTCAACATAATAGCCTGCATAGCGCTTACGCACTTTTATTAAGTATGCTAATGTTTACTCGTGTAATATTTAAAGTATATAATGAATACAGGTTCTAACTAAGAAAGATCAAAAAAGCTAATTTCCGGATCTTATCATCAAGTCATAATGGGCCAACAAAAGCCCTGACGAAGACTGCATAAGACCGTAGGCAATTATGTTTAAAATAATAATACCTGCACTTAAAGTTATATCAATCAGGTTTCAAAACAACCACTTGCCCAAAAAAAACATTAAATATTGCTAGGCAATCTAGCACTCCAAAGATGATGCTTAAGTTCAACCTAACATGTTTTAACAAGTGTGAGTAACGTTAAAACATGTTTTCTTCTGAATATTAAATTTCGGCTCAAATGGTGTCTATCATATGATAAGGCATAGCACAGCCTATTTTTCCCCTCTGAAAGAGAGGAAACCTCGATGACAACCTTAATCTGAACCTCGTATTAAAGACAAATTCCTAAAGTATAATGGATTCCGCCGTCATTTTCCGGAATCATTAACGTAGAAACCTCTTATTTATCAGGTTTACTAAAAATTATTTTATCCTCAGCAATGCTATTAGAGGAGACTCATTGAAACAAAATTACTCTTCTATATTAATATATAACATATATATTGACGTTGCTACACTTTAAAATAATGTTTATTTTTACATTCTCTAAAGTTTTTTCATTTAGTTGAAATGTACTTCTTAAATAAAGTTACTTAGATTATCATTATAGTTGTAATAGCATAAATCCTATTCCTAATAGTATAGAAAAAAATTCAATTTATACACATAATTTATTTTGGCTTTTTAGACGTTAGTAAAATATATCTATTAATCAAAAATTTATGATATTTTAAGTTCATTTGATCAATTGCATATTATTTTTCCTATTCCTTATTTTATTAATATCAATGGTTACTGCATCAATGTCATCTATTTTTAGTAATAGTGTATAACACAAAACATACACAATTTATTATATGCAGCCTTTTTTATGTTTATCAAAATAAAACATCAAAGAAATCATATAAGGTTTCCATCTCTATTATACTAAACCTAATCAGTTAAACTTTTATTTTTTATTGTGTTTGCAAATCATCTAAAGAAATATTAATCTATTAAATTCACGCCTAGTAAATAAAATATTTTTTTCTGATATAGGCTCAAAATTTCAATTTTTAGAATTATTTCATGATGTAGATAAAGAGAATTTGATTGCAATTGGATCAATTCTAGTATAAAGCATTTTTATTAAAATAAAATAATAAAACATTTTTAAGTAAGACATTACATATAATTATTTAGTTATTGCAAAGAAAAAAATAAAAATCTATTAGATTCATATAGAGCTTTAATATGTAAGGTATCTATAATATGTAAAAGTAAATATCTCTAAATGCTTATTAATTATTTAGAGGCAATTAATGAATAATGTAGTATGAATAACTAATAAAAACGCAGACACTTCAACCTTGGCAATTATCAATGTTTTTGATTTAAAAGTATTAAAAACTACAAACAACGACAGGAAAACCTATCATAAATACATTTTATTCTAAAATACGGATCTCTTGAGGAAAGAGATTATTTTTAGAATGTAATAAAGTAAACATTCTTAGAAAAATTCTAATATAATTTGTCCAAATAACAGATTACTATACGAAAAAGACAAGGTTAGAGATGAAGCGATAAATAATCCAACAGTTTCTGACATATACAGTTCCAATGCAGAGGAACAGATTAACTAGTATATGTAAAAAATTATAAAAGGATGATTAAATACTTCTTCAGACGGATAAGATAGGAGCGTCGTTTGATAAAAAAATTTGTATTTTTTAAATAAAGAACTATTAGAAAATAATCAAAGTTTTTCAAATAACTTATGAATATAATATATCAAAAAATGACAATATTGAATATAAAATCACTTAATAACTCGATAAAAGCATATATGTGTAATTAAAAATAAATTATAAAATATTATTATCGAAACCATTAAGACCAAGATTGTCTGGCTCATTGTACTGTCGTTTTCTCCTTTTTTAGATGAGAATTTATTTGACTCGGTTTCCGTAACACTCTCATATTTGCACGAAGACCTAGAAGAACACATCTTGTCCGAAGTCCATAGTAAATGTGATAATATCTAGAGACACACTGTAAACTTAGTACATTATCAGAATTTCTTGCTGCATTTTCAGTAAGCCTTTTTATTGTTTGCCTTACGGTACAATTGGTTTAAGAGACAAGTCACGACAATCTTTTTACCAATTGTGTCCTAAATAGTTCTTACCTCAATTTTTTAATTTCAAAATATTCATTTATTTTATCTTCTTGTATCAATCCTTTAATGTCACATATACTTTTTATTTATATAATTGTAATTGAAATGTATGCAAACTCTCACTGTTTTGATAATGCAATTTAATCTGCAATCCTCTATCTTTCGGTCCTATCAGATTCCGATTATATCTGCCAGTTTAGGTGATTTTCGGCTATCGCTGCACCGTGACAGGCAAAACGTTGTGTTCTACTATCACACTTGCATCATTATTTATATCAACATATTTATACATTCTGCTGGTTTTCACATCATTTTTTCAGCCACTAACGCCTTGATTCAAATCTGTTGTTTAGTCTGCAATTATACTCCAATTTTATTCTGTTTAATCGTTCTTTTATTTACCAGTATTTAAGATTAACTCTATTTATGCTATTTAAAGCAATATGTTCTACTCTCGGTTTCAGGCCTGTGATAGCACGTTTAAACTAGCATCACTGAGCAATAAGCTGAAAGATGTATTTTTAATTGGTTTGGCAACCTTACTTGACCCTCTAGATTCTCTTATTGCGCAAGAAATGTAAACCGAATTTCTTTGTAAGCAGTTCTTTCTTCATAAATTACTGTTGTGCGCAAACGAGTATAGTAATAACTTTCTGGAAGTAACGCCGCAGTTCCTTGAAGTTATAACATAGGTGAAGATCGCAGGACAGAAGAATAAACAACACAATTGTTTACACCTTAACCGGTCTAAGATTAATTATTTGAATAATTGAGGTGTGGTTTTAGGAATGACAAGTTTTACTGACTTTTAGAATATGATACTTACGTAATGTCTAAGAATGTATTTCGTCCACAGTCCGACAATAAAATTATCATAATCGCGATAAGAAAAGTTAAACCTAAGTCTTATTGGCAATTAAGTAAAAAGATTGTTTATAAGTGATGTATATTTAGAAAGAAACAGCTATACTCTTTAGATTACTATTTACGATGGCGCAGAAAGCATTTAACGTTTGCTCAGATAATATCAGCTAAATCAAAGAGAAAACAATTAAAGGAAAGGCCTGATATCTGCATTCATAAGAATCAGAGATTAAACATGCTGCCCAGTAAGTCAGCAATGTACGTGCCTTAAGGTCCTCGTGAAATAACTTTAGGAGTTAAATGTATTATCAGACTAGAACCGAGTAAAATTGCTAAAACACAAAGATAAATAACTTCTCCACGAGAAAATGAGAGGATACAGATTAGAGGCATATGTCAGATTATCTGATCAAAAGCGAAGTGGTCGGAGTTATAATAAGGCCACAATAGATTAGCCATTAAAGGGCCCAAATTTTAAATAGTGTAATGTAATTAATTAAGTGTTTTGAGAAGACAGCAGTGGTTTAAAAGGGTTAAGAGTAGAAAAATTGCCAGAAAAGTAGAATGATTAATATTTACCGATTTCTGCCAAACAAATTTTTAAAGATTGACTTAATCTATCTCGTTGAAGAGTTTGTAACTTGTTGCAGATAATAGCAAAACTACCTTATGATGCCAAATTTGATGTCTGCAAAACGATTAAGATGGTGCTTAGTCAAATGCGGTATGCTGGAAATCATGACAACTTGTCTGATCGAAAACTTTGGACTAGATGTGTTCTACTAAGACGAACAGATAAAAATTTAAAGTTGCGACTACGAGCTCAACGCACTTCTTAAATATATCATGATTTATTTTTCCTGAAATATTTTGCTAAAAGTTACATAATTTAGAAAATAGTTATTTTTCTTTTCCTTTATACATATATATTTGACTGGATACTTTATTTATCGTTTGAATTTTTGAAGTTGATTAAAAATATAAAATTAATACTTTGCGTGATCATGAATAAGTAAATTATACTTTATAATGGAAGATTCTACATAATTAATGCGATAACTCCTAAAAAAATTATATTACTATTTACTGAAATATTTTATGCTTATATTTAATCCTAGAATGCACTGTTAGTATTAAATCAAATAAAAAAGTAAAATAATATATGTTATAACTCAATAATACGTAACGCGACATTTAAGAATAAATTATATTAAAGTAATATTATAAGCTAAAATAAAATAAAGATAACTTTGCTGAAATTAATATAGGAAGAAATAATATTTGAGGCAAACCAGTAATCGTAAAAATAATTGATGATAAATATGATTATATATATGTCTGAAAAAATTATTTATTATTTATATTTAAAATGGTATTTATTACGAATTAAAAAGACAATTCATTTCTAAAAAACCTTTCCAAAATATAAAATTTAGGAAGAGAGCTAAGAAAAATATAATCTTTTTTACACTATTTAGAGAAATATTAAATAGTAAATACTATTTATAAACACAAATATGTAAAATACTGTCCAACTCAAGGAAAAAACATCGACCATTTATGCAAATTAAAAAAAACACTGCATATAAATACAATAAATATAGATGTAAAAATATAGATGTGAAAATCGAGCAAAATATAAAGAGTAAATAACCTAGAAACATGTAATTGCTTTTTTTTGTTTCTAATAACAGAATTAGGTAAATATAAACTTCACCATATTATAATGGTAACTTTGATTTTTTTAATATAAATATCTAGATTTTAATTAATTAATATTTTTATGTCCCTATCTTTATAATTCAAAAAAATATAATAAATATACTCTATTTATTTAACCATATAAAATACAGCATTAATTCTAAATATTTGCTTTTACTACATCACATAATAAGTGTATTTATGATCAAATGCATATATACACTTATACGCTGATAAATTTCCAAATTTATCTATGCAATTTTTATAGACTGTAAAATCTTTGTTTTCTACTTAGCTGTCTTTCCCTCTAAATATTGCCTTACATATTCAAATATAAAAATATAATTAAGATAAATTTAAATAAAAATCTTACCTTCATAAAATTAAAAATAATTATATTCCGTCTAATATTTCCCAGCCAGCTAGAATTAAATTGTTGCTTATATAACCAACATTTGAAAAAAGAGTAAATTAGCAATTATATAGATAACATTTATATACATAAATAATGTTTATGATCATAATGCATAAACAAAAATTATTTGTACATTTTGTAAGTTATTTGCAAAACTTTAAAGCAATGTAATAATATTTTATTTAACTCTAATTGAAAATCTTATCAGCAAATAGAACGATCTGAAATAGACGTGATTTAACAAAGAAATTACATCTGCTTAGTTTCTTAAAGTACTGAGATTTGTTTTTATAGCAAACCTATTTAAATTAGTTTATATGAGTTTATCTATAAAACTAAAAAGCGAGGTATTTAAATTGCTTTAAAATAAAATTAAAATTAATAGTAAAAAAATAATTTGAAATGTTTTTATCTATTATTAATATTCCAGAAATAGTGTTTCGGGCTAGCGCTAGCAAATGTGAATTACTATGTGTAATAAATCTATATTATGCATCACGCAAAAAAATTAAAAAATATTTGTGAAGAGCTAATACAATAAAAAAAATATATCAATGAAATATATTACATGCTAACACAATTCAAATTTAATATATAATACTTAAACACAATATTTTAACTAATAATTAATACAAAATAAAATTATGAAAACATAAATCTTTTATATATAGAAGACGATTTTTCTAAATATGCCTTTAATGGATTTCAACTATTAAGTATCATTTTTTTAAACTACATTTTAGGCTCAGGTAAAATATGAGAATATAGTTCACAATTAATTTTAAAAATAGAAAAAGTATAAAGACAAAATTATGTAGTCTTTTTTTTGGTCGCAGTCTCCTTTCGTTTTATAGAAGTACATTGACCTTGTTTTAACAATTTGGTCATATTGGTAGGAAGACTTATAGAGACGCACCTTCACCTAAGTCCAATGTATGCATAATAATTTCACTAGTAGACTGTAGACGCAATACATTCCCAAACCTTCGCCGGAATCGTATTTGGCATCGTCAGTGAGTCTCGCTATTTGTAGCACCATATTAAATCTCATCAAATGGAAAAATAAAGCCCATCCTCTGACTAAACGTGTGCAAGACAGTTATGCTATCTTGCCTACTGCCCTTGCCTATTCACATTTGATTTATTCTTTTATCATGCCTTCCATGTCACGGATATCCCTGTGCTTATTGCCTATGAAGTTTTGTTTGCCCCTTAGAGCAGGATTTTTGGAAACCCTTCACACTCCAAACTTCATCTATATACGTGTGATCTAGATAATTTATTTATTTTTCGCAAATATTTTTCGAAAATGATATGTGAAAAACTAACGTTTTTATTGAATTTTATATAGACTTCCTTTGCAAGTCTGTATCTTTCAGTGCCATATTTTTGATTTTCTGAGAAAACTTATTTGAATTGTTTGAAGACTTTGATATCCTTTGATTTAATATCTTAGGTTTAAAAAATATAAACTATGCAAATGTGTGTGTTGCTCTATACTTGTTGTTGACTTTGCCTTATGGTTTGCCTTTTTTGTTTATCTTTGGCAATTTGGCACATCTTGACGAATGGATTCTGTAATAGGGCAATAGTGGCATAAGAGGTTAGAGAATATATAGATAGGACAATTCAGAAAGAAAATTAAAAGTTTAAACGTTTATTGCAGAATGTTCGTCAAAGAATTCGGACTTAGTGCGTTCTACTAAGTCTCCCTGACAACAAGATTAAGTTACGAAAGCAATGTAATCCTACTGAATAAAACGAAAAAATATCTAATCCAGACCATAAGCCACAACATTTTGGTCTTTATATTGTTTATTATACCTAGCTAGTATGATTGACAAACAAGGCACTGAATAGAGCTGAACACGGAATACACGTGTAAGTAAATCTTTACATCTTACATTTTTTAAATATTGTTTACGATATGATAACACGCCTAAGTTCTCTAACCTTATGAGGCCCTAACATTTGGATAATGTTAATAATAATAAGCTATTTAAGTTTATAGATTTTAAGATAAAGCGCTGGCAAAATCTGAGGGACTCATGACTCCGTAAGATGTCAAAAACTCCCGATCTTGAACGACAGAAAATCACCTAAAATTTCTGAATTATTAACAGAAAGGAATAATAATACATTTCCTAACTTTAGGAATAATAGACAGTCTTAGTTATATGGCCAGTTTAATTGGCTTCCAAGGTAACAAAACATAATAAATGTTACGATGTATGGAAGACAGTATTTAACTAATCATAAATTCTTATCAATTCCAAAACAACCGCTATCATATAAAAATGATAAATTTTTATTTTGAAATAAAATAATACTTCTAGACAGAATCCTTAAAAAAATTATTTATTTCAAATATAGTTTTCCAGACAAGACATACCGAAAATGCAGATGAAACAAATTCAAAAGATGTTGACATATAATTAGTATGCAGACTGAAAGAGATTTGCAGTGATACGCAAAACATTGTAAACGAACAAAAACCATGTGTTTTTAGGTTTAATAGGAGCTTTAGATATTATAAAAAAAACAAATTGACAAAAAGATAGAAAAATTTTACACAAGATAACCAAATATTGTCAAGAAAACAGGAACTCAAGCGAGAAAAACAATACAATCTTAATTGCTATGCTAATGGACATGCCTATAAATGTAAAAAGTGACGCAAGGCCGAGAAATTGAATCATAAGAAAGTATTCACGACAACCATCCATATACGGATTAACAAAGATACACAAAGAATACAAGCCATTAAGGCTGATATTCAACAGCAAATATGAAGCAACACACAAATAGGCAAAATTTAATTGTGCAAAAGTCCAAAAATTAAATAATTGGATAAAAAACTCGATGAAATATTTATATGAATTTTCTTCAAAACACGAAAATATTGCTTTAGCTTTAAGACACTTATTGATAAGTTATAATATAGTATAATTTGTATACAATTATCTCTAGAGAAAATGCTGTATCGGCTTTGCTGTAAATCTTGAACCAAAAGGATTATTTTTTGAAATAACCTTTGATCCTGGCGTTTCTTTAAGAGAACTAATTAACCTGACAATGAGGCCAACTAATTTTCTATTTAACGAAAACATTTATGAACAAATATTTAAAACCTTAATCGGTTCTCTGAAATCACAAATATAACAAACTTATAAATGAACAAAATATAAGATAATTTTAAGATGGCATTGCTACAACCAGCAGTGCTTATACAGTACCTGAATGAATATTTCAAACTAAGGTCACATGAAAGATAAAAACTCCAAGAGATTTTAAAGAGTGTAAACCAGATCAATAAAAACATTATTTGAAAAAAAAGGACAAAAAGGTAGGCGGTTACCCTTTCTGGAAGTTGAAGCTATATGCTACAATAATACGATACAATTAAATTGTTCAGAAATAGGTCCTATGCTGGATTAATACTAAATTTACGGACAGAATACAATTAAAGAATAATTATATAAGGAATATAACTCATAATCATCTAAAGCCAAACGCAATCGTGGCAATCTGTCCCAGTAGTTAGCGTGTCAAACTCTTATTCTCAAATTTAACGTTTTCACAACGGCTGACGGTGATAATAAGACTGCAGTCAACAATACATAAAAATATTGGAAAAACAAGGCTATATAAAATTCAATAAATACGTTAGTTCTGCACATATAATTTTCTAAACATATTTGCAAAAAATAAATAAATAATCTAGATATTATATATATACATGAAAAATCTTTATGATTGTAAATTATAAACGGAAATTATGCGTAAACTTTGTGTGTTTTTTACCAAACTTAAAAGCAAGTAACAAGTATTTTATTTAACTCTAAATTAAATCTTTGAAGCTAATAAAAATAGCTTAATAAAAATAGACATAATTTAATAAATAAAATAAATCTGCTAATGTTCTTAAGCTATGGAGACTTATGTTCATATCAAAGATATTTGAATCGGATATAGCGATCATTCTTTAGATGGATTCTATCCGATAGGTTTTGTAAATAATTAAACTTGTAGCTATATATTAAATATCTATAAATAAATGCAAAATCTAAAATTGGATAAGTAATAATCAGTTTAAATAACTTTATATATATAATATATATATATATATATTTCAGCAATGGTAATTACATCATAATTAAATTAAAATAATTTTTAGAAGGTGGAAAATAGGAGTATTATTCTTGCCAAGGCTAGCGTAATCAAATCTACTTTAACTATGTATAATGAATTCCTATTAGGAATCACGCAAAAAACCTGTACATTATTTCTTAACTCAAAAAATATAGCATTGAAATCAATTACAGCTCAAACAAATTATCTATAAATTTATGATACTTCAAGATAACCATTTATCTGAAAATTTATTCGATATATAATTATGAAAACATATATATCTATCGTATATAGAACACAATTTACCTAAATATGCTCTAAATAGATTATAACAATAATGTATTTTATTTTTAATAATATTTTATAGGCTTAGGTAAAATATGATATTATAGTTCTTAATTAATTTTAAAGTTATTGAGTCAAATTATTCATTATATTTATATACCCATTAGTTTTTTACCCTTATATAATTATGATATAATTAGAACTTGGTAAAATAAAATTATTCACCAGAATGAAATAAATTTTAACAATTTTAAAATATAATTTTAATAAATAGCTTTTAAAGAGTTATATGTAAATATTTTAATATATTAGAAAGATTTTGTGAATTATATATCATGACAGCATATGCTATAATATTTGAGAATTCCACATTATAAAATCTAGTTTATCTATGTTTCAGAATATGTACCTATCGATTATTGCACCACGTTACGAATAATTCAACTTTATTAAATATGTAATCAAAAATTAAAACAATAGTTAGTAATTTATTTTTATTTAAACTCAACTTCTACTTTTATTTATACATAATTGATACTCGGAACGTTATTATTGCTTTATTGCATTAAAAAATGTAAATACGATTATTGCCAATATTTATCTATAAAATGCTATTATCTGAAACAATATGTTAAAGGTAAACATCATAAAATATTTTTGAATATGTTAAAAAACTATCATGTTTAAAAATGGTACGCTTAGTAAAAGGTTTTCAATATAAGAAAAGTAAATGCTAAACTAGGATTTATCTTTGTAAACAAATTTTCCGATGCAATGATTGGTAATGCAGACTCTTGCTTGATTCACTTTTATGTATTACTCTACCGAAATAAAAGCTGAATTAGTAGACTTAAGGAAGTATTAGATTTCTAAAAGTATTACATACAACTAAATTATTATATATCTCACGCAAACTCTAATATATAATTTAAAACATATAAGTACCAAGGTGTTGTGGCATGTAGTATAATCGCAATATTATTTCGATATATAGAACTAGGTTTACCTTGTTGTCGCAAAATTGTCTTGTTTTCGGAAGACTGAGTAGAAAGCAGCTAGTTAAAATTCAATCGCTATAATAATTTTTCTGATTTCCAGCATAAAAAATAAATATTTGTACTTTCTTAAACTGAATATTTGCAAATTATTTGCCATCTTCATAAAGCTTTGCTATTTCATACACCAAAAAGATAAGTTAAGTCAATCTCCCCATAAATTTTCTCTCAAAAATGATTACAGTATAACTCCTTATTTCAAAACTTTTAAATAGTTAACATGAACCCGTCAAACTTCCAAATTTGTACTGGTTTATTCAAAATTGACATCATCCATTGAAATTTTTTTGCTTATTTGCCGAAAAACCCACCCCTAACTTTTTTAATCGCAATTATTTGCATCCGCTCAGCGATATATCCTTGAGCGTCTATTTTTTGCTGGTCGTCCTCTCTTCCTGCTTCCCTTAGTTTGATTAAACACTATTCAAATTTATCACTAACTCTATCCTATTTAATTTTACATCATTAGATTTTTATGACTGGTGATCAATTTGCCCTCTCTTTCCTTATGCTGTTTAGTGTTGCGATGTGTTTCGCTAGTATTGATCATTTGATATCCATAAAATCTGATGCCCAGGTTTGTAGTGCAGACGCAATCTTGCATCAGTTCAAGTATTACTCTATTAAAAATATGACAGTCGCAGTTGACCTTGTTCTGTCAACATTGTATTGTTATCAGTAA
>CAAALY010000184.1:0-11528 GCA_900617795.1 Protopolystoma xenopodis
TCTATAAATCGAAAGGAGACTGCGACCATACCAGAGGCCACAACATCTTGGTCTTCATATCTTCAAGTAAATAATAAAATTGCTTTTCTTTGATTGATTTCCTCTCCCATTTGAGTTCGATTAACATCTTTGACATTCCCAGGCTAAACGAATGTTTGTGAGGCTCGATGTCAAGCGTCCTCATTATCAGCACAATATGGGTTCGATTAAAGAGTCGACTCCTATTCTGTTGGGAGTTGTATATAAATATTTAAGGTACTTCAACGCTACAATATTAAATTATTTGCAATGTGACCCCAATGAATCCTTTCTGAAATCTCGTCCGTCATGTGAGGGACAACGTCAGAGCAGGACACCATACTTTAAGATAATTCTCCAAAAATACGAGGGCAAGAAGAGTTTCCGGCTTCAAACCTACTTCCTTCTTAAATTCCAATTTGGTCTATTTATGCATCTCATGTTTTGGTTGGATGTCCTATGCTTTGCCTCCATATTTACTGATAAGTTAAGTGGCTGCGGATGAAGCGTGTATTGAGTACAATTGAAACCGAACAGCTGCATCCGCCTCTAAAACACGTATGCCTTTGATCCTGCAATGTTACCGCATGTGATTGCGTCCAATTGCACACGTGTTGTGTGAGTGAATTGCTCTTGAAATGAGCAAAACCAGATTTGACTCTAATCAAGCCTCCTCCTCTTGCTGGGTAGTACTTCTCGTTACTCCCCCCTCTCTCTCTAAGCTGCAGCCACTTCACATATCATATTCACAGCCACCTAACTTTTAGGTAAAGCATAAGATATCCAGCCAAAAAATGAGATGCCTAATTGGACTAAATTGGAATGTGTAAGTAGGTGGGTTAGAAGCAGGCTACTTTATAGCCTTTGTGTTCTTGGTAAATTATCGTTAAGCATGGTGTACTGCTCTGACGATGTCCGTCACATGACGGACAAAAGCTCAACATGGATTCATCGGAGTCTCAGGCCGATGTGCCGACGGCCTATTAGCACAAATCTACAATCACAACTCCAAAGCCATCCCTCTACAGTTTCCGGTGATGTCAACTTACGAATCTCTTCCACTCGCCTCTTCAAACGAACTGAAGGACACTCGAGCATCAATCTATTAAAGCAGTGATTCCCAAACTGTGCGCCGCAAAATATTGTAAAAGCTTCAATTTGAGAAAATGTGCAGTGATTTTCAGGTTCATCCATCACATTAATTATAAAATATTAATTGAATGTTAATAAAGTAAATAAACTAGAGTGCGATCCTGCAATACTAAAGCTGGTTTGTAGATGTGTGCGTATACAATATTCACGAGTTAGTTAGTTTATACAAACAACGCACATAAATCCACTAACCTAAAACAAGTCCCAGCACTGCAGGATAGTATGCTAGTTTATCTAGATAAGGAAGAATTATGACCACATCCGCTCTCCTTTCATGCATCAACCTTAATCGTGTTTTTTCAAGCAAATTTTCATTTAAAATGATCAGTTATTTAGAGCCTTTCATGCAGAAAAGTAGGTATTATAACATCTGAGTATGTCTACCGAAGCAAAAAACGTCCAAAAATCCAAGAATATGTTAACGGTGACAATTCCTAAGGAAAAAACGTAGGAATTAAAGCATAATTTCCCTTTCAAGTAATTTTGTAATAACTAAAAAAACGGAAGGCTAAAAGAACCAGGAGAAATCAAGAAATAACTAACTAAGGAAGAAAATGCAAACACCAGAATGGATCGTCTCTACTTACTTGACTAAAGAAAGAGGGGGGCTAAAGGCCAAGCAGGTTAGATTCGGATACTTGGAACGCAGCAAGATTGAGAGAATAGTGGCGATACCGGCGCCCAAACTATGGCCTGTCACCACGATTGGGTAGTCTGGCCGCAATTTTTGCGCAAGCTCGATCAGATGCAATTCCTCTAACTTGGCGCAGATACGTCTTGCACCTCGAGTTATACCACCATGAGCGATGTTTTCGCAGACACCTGGACGTGGATAAAGTGAGAAGTAGGTAGGTAGGAGTGTGGATATTTGAGGTATATATTGTTATTTAGAAGGAAAGAATTATAAAAAAATCTGCTGTAGGGATGGGATCCAGCTCTGATGATATCTGTGTCAGGAGAAATGAAGGACGGGATATTAGCATTTTCTAGCATTAACCGGGGGTTTTGTCTCGAGACCAGAGTCATTCCAAATAACAACGGACCAAAGTGAAATCAATCCAATATTTTTTTAACTACATGTTTTAGCATGAGCTAATCGTTAGCTCAGCAATTATATGTGAGAAGGGTCATCCGAAACCCGTTAATTTGTATATATTTAAAATTGTTTTAAATGTAAATGCGAATAAACTGGAAGTTAACGAGAAAATTAATATGAAAAAGTAAAGATGAGAATGTATATATAAAAAAATTGGTTCATAGGGATCTTTTAATAAATATAAATAATTGAATCTTTTATTTGAGTTGAAGGAAATACGTAGAAGAGATTTATGGCTGAAGGGATATTTCATTGGAGTTATGAATAACTTTATGCAAGAAGTCCTGTGAACCCGATGAATCTACGTGTAGTTTAATGAAGCAGCTTACGATTTGGATATCCACTTTATGCGTGTAGTGACATGCCTAGACTTACATGTAGATGAATGAAACTCTAGAGAGTAGAATCAAGTGTAAAATGCAAAAGTGTGCAAGCATAAAAGTGAAATTGGAGGGTGATATACTACTTCTCTCGAATCTAGAGGCCATTCGCTCGAATGAGAACCCTAAGGGACGATTAGTCCGAAAAAATCCCACACCGGACTAATATTCAATTTTCAATATCACTATAAGCGCAGTGACATAATTGGAGTAGTGATGAGCATGATCATAAGGAGCTTAAGACCAACAAAGAGTGAGTTGTGAAAAGAAGAATTAGACAAAGTAACTAACAGAAAATATAAATAAACGTAACATCAGGGAACCTGTGGACATCCTTGGGCAAGGAACCTGATGAGCAGAAGATTGGAAGAGGAGAGACTAAGGGGAAATTTCGCTTAGTATTCAAACTTGGAGAGACTGAATTCAGCAACAGTGAAAAAGAGGCGCCTGGATAATTACTCGAACGATGGGAAGAGGCATCACCAGAAAGATAATCTTGAGGGACAAATGGAGGTCTCGAGAATACGAAAGCAGTATAAAGAGTTACATATAGGACCAACTTCATAACGTTTTCGAGGTACGCCCACGGAAGCACAAGCGTCTGAAAAATTTACCATTAGGGATACAAATTCAGAATCTAAATATACTTAAAATTCACTTTGGTGTTGTGGTTAAGGTTGGGGACAAAATACATTTAGCCCCCAGTGCATGGGATAAGTGTGTATGCATGTGCGCTCCAATAAATGGTTGACTAAATGTCTGGCAAAAATAATAAGTAGTCAATATGAGCACGTTGAAGTAAATGAAACCTAAAGATTAGGTGGGAGTAATAGATCTTCATGCTAGAAATTCCAGAGAAAGCCAAACAAAAGGGCCCAGGAAATGTGAAAGAATAGGATGGAGATGAGGAAGAGGATAGCCAGGACAGGTTTTCTGAAACTTACAGGACTTTAGAAGGGCTAAAGAAATGAAGGTCACGCTTTAAGCATAGTTCTTACTAAGGCTAACGAACATATTTTTGGGGCTACTCAAGGAAATAAGTCCTAGAATTTTACAAAAATTGTGGCCTGAATTAAAGAATCACAGACAACTAGTTGGATAAGACGGTGATTTTTAAGTGCTAAAGGGAACAGCTAACAAGTTGGGTGAAGTGGAAATAACGATTGGATTCGCAAGGCCCTAGGAACGGCATATGAAATCGGTGGTAGAGGTGAATACGCATCATTAAATTCACTTGAAGTAGCAGTCTTAGGAACAAACAGATACCAAAAGGTGTGGAAAGATAAAATTGCCATATAAAGTGGGACTGAGGGATATGGTAGAGCGATGAGAGCTAGGACAAGGGGAAAGGGAGACACCAAAACGGTTGAACAGAAAATAAGGCAAGAAGATTGCCTATGATTAGTTGCAAATTGGTGCTAAGGGTGAGGCTTCGCACCAAGGATGCAGGTGAAAAGTCTGTAAATGTATCAAGTCAATTATCAGATATCGAAATCTAAAATGACTATTATGCTAGAGGATTCAGGCATTATATATTTGTGAAGAAAAGTATTGTTTCATAATTGTTGAGCTTACTTCTATTTCGAGTGAAAGCGTTTGGTGAAGAGATTCGAAAGTCGATCCCACCAAAAGAGGACGGCGGATTCCTCTGCTATAGTAGCTATACTAATTTTCAGTGTCGGTGCGCGGACTTTTTACATGCCAAATCCATCCTCGATGATAACAACTTTTGGAATTGCCGATTAAGCAAACATTACATCGAAATCGACGAAATTTTTTAGCGCCCGTACTTGTATATTAAAAGGTTAGAGTCTCCGAGCTATCAGTTTCGAATCCAGTTATGAGTGTTGATGAGATCTAGCAAGGCCAGAACTACCATTCACTCTGGATGAGAAAGCCTCTTGTGAAGCAAAGATTAGTGAGCCTTAAAGGCACAATGAGACATACTCATCTCATTGTTAAAAAACTCAACTACCGATCAGTAAGATCAACTCAAGCGAGCTACGAGAACTAAGCTCTCAATACTATAATGCAATGTTGTAAAAATTATGAATGAAAACTACAAGTAGTAGTGCTGCTAGAACTAAATTGGCAATTTCGAACCATTTCAAATTTTTTCAAACCTACCTTAATCATCAGCTTAAGTAGATTGGAATATTACTCTTGTTCTTGATATTAAGATGACAATATAACCTATTCCAGTATCACTTTGCAAAGGAATCGGCTAGTTAAATCCAATGTGGAACTTCAAAAGAATTAAATCATTCCCAGCAAGTGTTTTACATATAATACCTTTGAGATGCGAAATAAAGTTGGAAGCATATTTAATCAAGAAGCATTGATAAAATACTTTAATTTGACTAAAATTTAAAGAAAAAGTCGAACAAGGCCAATCTGATTCATAGTCTAGAAGTAAAGCATTCTTTAACTACATCAGGAGGATACCTGCACAAACAAAGCCAGAAATCACTTCAGAGTCCAGGCAGACGGCATCGACCATCATGTCGACCAGCGCGTCGCTTAGGGACAGTGTCCCTCTAATCGCTATAACTATGCAGCGGATATCATCTTCCACCAGCACAGCGAATGGAGAAAGAAAAACCTAAATGGGAAAAAAGAAGTTTAACAAATGTACAATAATAAATTAAAAGCAAGCAGGTATTTGACCTATGCATATTCGAGAAAATATTTTAGCACCGTTTAGAAGTATTGACATTTATATATGTCACTTGTTAACATCCAACATGGCTCAAAGTAGTTCCATTAAAAATATTAGAGCCTAACTAACAGGCCCAGAAAAACGATATAACATATTCTATAGAGTGGTATAATTGAACTATTGTCTACGCGATTGATGCAACTTTCAAACTAAGAAAAGGAATTGAATAAATTGTATAATTGTGATAGATAGGACATCGAATTGGAAGCAATTATTAGGAATTCGTAGAAAAATTCGGTAGGAGTTACTCGAGTATTAAGTCCTCCTAGGCTCTGCATACATAGATTTTTATTTAAATCGGCTAGGTAGCGAAAATCTGAATAAATCCACAGAGCTCTTATAAGTACGTTCCATCTAACGGATTACCTCATCTTTGTGAAAAGGCCTGTCAACTACATTTTTTAACCGATAAATTCTATTGTCAGTTCCTATACATAGATATTCTGCGCACCACTGTGGTGTTATTTGCTATGGGCATACTAACGTGAAATGTAACCTGTCTCATATCCAAATAGACTAACAGTATTATAGAATGATCAAGAGTATTATCCCCTGAATTGGTTTAGGAATTCGTCATACCAACGCCAAAAGCGGGCAGCAAAGACTGTGGACAAAAAAGAATAATCGAAGGTATGAAGACTAAGATGTATGGTTGCAGTCTTCTTTTGTTGTATAAAAGTTGTTTGACCTTGTTTTCGCAAAATGAACAAACCAAAAGTGATGACTATGCGAAAATGCAATGACTAGATGAACGTGGATAAAGAAGTTAATAGGTTTTGACATAATGTTTGCAATCTCTATCCTCTTTATTTCATGGAACTTGGTATATCTGTCTTTACTAGGCAAGCATCATTCGAGTCATTCATGATTAGCTCTCATCTACAAAATAATAGGTGATGAATTCATAAAATGAACCAAAACAGATTATATAAAACCAAGTAAAAAAATAAAAAAGCGTTAAAAATAAATGTTAATACAATCGAAAGTAAAAATGATCATACGTGAGTACATATTTATTTATTTACTAATAGGATTAACCTGGAAAATGAATAAACATTGATCGAGGGAATTTCAAGTAAATGTGTTCCAGAAAGCCACTTTGAGGAACTGTATAAACGAAGAAATGTTGGGTTTGGAGGAAGCTCTTGTTTCATAATTGTTAAGCTAACTTCCTTTTCGAGTGAAAATGAAGAGATTCGAAGATCGGTCCCACCAGAATATGATGGCGGATTCCTCTTAAACAGTTGTCAATTGTCTTTACTCGAACATTCTTATTGTTAAATTTTCTTGACTCGTTAGCTTGAATATGGCTGTAAGGATGATGTCCTGCTCTGATGGCGTCCTTCATATGACGGAAGCAAGCTTAGCACCAGCATCAAAGGAGATTACTTCGAAAATAGCGTCAAAAAGTAAAGCCAATCGACAGCCGGTCAAGAGGAATCCGCTGTCGTCTTCTTGTGGGACCGACCCTCGAATCTCTTCACCAAACACTTTCGCTCGAAACGAAAATAAGCTCAACTGTATACACGCTTTAACACAAGAGCTGCAGAAATGATGCCAAAGAATAAATAAATATGAGTGTTATAAACCCATCGTCTAATGGGTGCTAAAGTAATAAGGTATGAAATATACCAAATATGACATTAACTTGAGTAGCTTCGTTTTTTGCAGTTAAAATAGGTTACAGTCAATGAATTTGTTAAAATAAAGTATGGAGATAGATCTTTACAAATGTAAATCTAAAACAAAGATGATGTTTGTCCCAAGATAAGAGTTTGCTAACACAATAAATTTTAACTTTCCTCGGGAATTGTCAAATAATGGGAGACTTAAGCACACACTGATTTATGCGTAGGTGAATAAAGGAGCGAAGAAACATACCTCATTTTCCGAAGACCAGTAAACAATTTGATTGGATTGGATACCAGATATTTCAATGAAAGCAGCCAGATCACAGTTATGCCCCTTGCAGATGCAGCAGCCAACATGCGGCTTATGCCGCCAGGCCGAGTCACCTAGACTGGCTTGCACCTCAGCCGTGCAGTCAACCTCTAATGAGGTGTCTTGCTCGTCAGGGCCATGATTCTTGGATCGAAGGCAGCAGCAGCAGACATGACAGCTGATCGGACGAAACAAGATATCAATAACAAGGGGTAGAGGAATATATCAGTGAGAATAAGTAGGAGTAGGATCAGATGGATAAATGGATAGAGAACAAGCAACAATATAACATTTTAAAAGTATGGGATGACGGAAAACTCGGACGAAAAAGAGAGAAGAATTATAAAGAGAATAAAAGTTAAAAAATAAGGTTGGTTAAATGGATATACATTAAAAATAACACAAAAATGCAGAAAATAATGTACATTAAAATTAACTTAAAGAAAAAAAAACAAGCAAATAGACAGAGAAGTAAAAAGTGTGGAAGTAGAGATAAGGTAACAAAAGTTTCACTAATAAAGGAAGAAGGAAAAGGGGAATTAATATAATATAAAACTAAAATGAATGCTTGGGGGAAAAGTGAAAAGGCAGAAATACATATGGCGACAACACGGATACAGGATAGGGACAATAAGCAGTAAAGACGAGAATCAATTAAGCCTAGCACCATCCGGTTGAGAGATTTTGACGTTTTAGAAAACATAAATGCATAGTGGTGTACAAGATGAACGTAGAAAAGAAGATTAACTGGATATTGATGAATATTTCAAGATAACATTGTTGAAGAAAGTTTCATTTCGTACTAAAGTGCATGATGAAGAGATCCGAAAGTAAATCTTACTATAAGACGACGGCTGATTCTCATTATACTGCAGCCGTTTAGCTTTAATACGGCGTTAAATTTGACGTAGTCTATGAGACATCCTCGCTCGCTTAGGCTTAAAACTAGCTGAGATGGAAATCATTATAGTAAAAGTCTCAAATTAACGCTAAGTCAAGAAAAATGTACAACTATCTTATCTCTCATATTTACTCAACTACATACAATAATATATAGGCATAGATAGATATATAATGTTTTGACTAACTATCTTTTAAATCGTCAAGGTACTTTTACTTGAGTGTGTATGCTTTCATGTTAACGTCTATACGCAATATCGTCCCTAAATCAGTGATTAAAAAGCCTAATGTCAGACTCGGGAGATCAAGGCTTATTGACCCAAGAAAAAGCCCTGATTATAAACAACTATATATGAGTTGTGGTAGTCTCGAAAACCTACTTACTTATGTAAACAACTATGGTTGAGATAATGAGAAGTAAGCTTGTAAGTGTGTAAGTTAGGTTACGAGACCACCTGTCCTAGCAACTTAGTCTAGGGTCACTAAGGTTTGTAGTGACCTATCCCTACACCTTTCCCGTACGTAGCCATGGCTCAACAGCCTTGGGCACAGAGATCTAGTGAGTTTATGGCTAATATAAAGTCTTTATTTCGCGTCGACCAATCAAAGATTGGCATTACATTGCCCAATCAGAAGTTGACATGGAAAACTGCGCAGGGGTATATCGAGTAGCTGACATACTGCTTAGGTTGGTAAAGTTTTCCTCCTCTTTCTCATTTCTGAAATGATATGCTGTTCTTCAACAGGGCATTGAAGCTAAGGAAAAATGTATTCCGCCTAGAGTGGTACAGTTTGTAGAATATAATTTTATAAAAATAGCGATAAAAAACAATCAAGTAAGCATCTCATGCCAAAAAAATAATCCTTTCAGTATAATTAAACTCAAAGCTTGCATATGTATTAGTGTAGAGCTAAATGCTTCTAAGGATGCCATTGTAGGGCGATTCGTGCAGCAAGGAGAGCACTTGTGTTCATGCTAAAAGCGATAGAGAACTAACTGTATGATTAATAGGATCAGATGGTGAAGAAGCAGCAACGTTGACAGGGGTGCAAAAGGAGCCTTGCCATACAGAAGCTCGGGAGGAGCCAAGATATTGCAAAAGATTATAAAGTTTAATCATTTTTGTTTACAAAAGGGATTAAGGAAGATGCCTAAAAGAGAGTATGAGCCTTTTCATGGGGGAATTTTACATGATAAGGCATTGCCTAAACGTTAAAGGAGAAAAACAGTATTCAACGTTTGTTTCGAGAGATCCAAGTAAAATAACAAATGAAAAATAGCAAAAATAATGCTCAGTCGGTTACAGTGCAGTCTGTGTGAGATAAGAGTGCATACTACATCAGTGCCTTAAGATATTTATCCCAGACTTACTCAGTCTTATTTTATTGATTATCTTGAAGGAGAAAAAGAATGAAAGGATAAAGCTTAAATTAAATGGATACAAAGAAACAAGGAACAATCATAGAGATCCTAGGTCAGATCGGGATATAAATTAATAAGGTGTAGGAATCAATTTAATAAATAATTTTTCTAAAAAGTCATTCAGTAATATGCTGTGAAGCTTTAAAAAAATTTCAATACCTCATATCTTCTAAGTCCGGGAACCCGGAGAATAGGAAGCCAGAAAAAACACCTAATGAGCCATTTATCCTATAAAAATATAAGCATAAATTTATATACTAATTAAGTATATTTCGAAATTGTTACTAGATCTTGAATAAGAAACGGAGCCACTTTGGACAAATATTAAGAGAATTTCCTACAAGAAAATGGGGATAAGCGTTCGCGAGACATCAGGAGTTTAACTCAGACCGTGTCTTTTCAAAGGCATAGAAAACATAACCTTTACCTATATGGCCAATTAATTAAAGGGGCACAGGATAGTTTAAACACAATCGGTAAGAGGGAATACAGGGAGGAATAACTGTAAAGCCTTTGTTAAAAACATGTACTTAGCGGATGACGCAAACCATAACAAGGAGATACCCAAGTATAACCTTAAACAGACAGGTTGGTTTAATTATCAAGAAGATGCCCCCCCACTAAAGTGATGGTTAAAATTAATACATAAAAATACTATGTTTCAAAACAGTAGAAAAAAAGATGATATTTTGAGCTTTTGATCATAAGTTATGGCGGAACTTCAAAAGCCTCCCGGTATGTGGGAAATATGATATTTCACTCAGACACAATGTCTTAGGATCAATAAAAATAGCTGTCATCGTAAGCCAGTAAGACGGAATAGTGCGTTGAGAACGCATTATGAATTGACTTTGTTGAAACCCAGAATGGAGGGAGGGAGGGCTGCAATAGAGTTAAGCGATCCTTTATGCTTGTTTCAAGTGAGCAATTTGTTAAAGTGTAGGTAAAGCCATTAGTAAAAGAGCCAAACTACACACCAGCTGAATTTGCAACCGCGTCACAGGAGACCAACATCGAACATAATTTCTGCCAATTAGAAACAGCATGTAAAACTGAGGATGACCCGAGAGTAAAAAAGTGCAGTGAATTTCGCCCGCCGTGATCGAGAGTAGAGGCTATTTGGCGAATTTTTAAAAGTCGATCCTCAAGCTCATTTAGGCTTCTTAACATTTCAGTAAGCTCACGCACAGATATCAAGATTTGGTATTTGAGAGGGAATTTTATTCACCTTGGGTCGCATAAGATGAAGTAGAACTGAAAGTTGAATTTTCCCATAAATGAATGAGTATACCTCACGATACCATTGGAAGTGGCATTACCTTGGCTCCAAAAAAGCCTTCTCATCCCAAATAAACTCGGTCTTATCAGCTCCCCCCCAACGGGATTAGATGCAAGATTGTGAGAAAATTCGGCTATCAGTCCTATAGCATATAATGCGACCTAGGATTTTCTGGTAGTCTCGAAACTTACCAACTGAGTAGATAATAATCTAGACAATATTAATGGCAAATACAAGTTTACCTTATCAACACTCATAATAAGTGTAAAATGGGTAAGTCCTGGCTTGCCTTTAAAACAGCATCTACTCTATTACCTGATGGTATCAGTGCCTGTGTGACGATATAGCACTAACTTTCCACGCGACTCGGTTTCGAATCTCATTGAAGGTGCTAATGGAGCCGAGGCGAGGCCGAAATTATAGTCCAGCCTGTATAAGAAAGCCTATAGAGGCGAGGTAATGTAGGACTCAATGACATTGTAATGTCTACTTATTTCAATGAGGGGAAAATTTGGCTACAATTCTTATATTAGCTTATGTGAACAATGACGACTAAAGATATGAAGACCAAGATGGTGTGGCCTTTTGTGTGGTCGCAGTCTCCTTTCGTTGTATAGAAG
>CAAALY010000185.1:0-11515 GCA_900617795.1 Protopolystoma xenopodis
ATAAGACATTACCTTAATGGATCTAGGATGACTAGGATTTTATTCAAGAAATAACAAAGGTTCAAAAATATTCTTTTAATTACATTCCACTCCCTGCCAAACCACGTTCACAGATATCTATACTTCATTAGCATGGACCTAGTTCTGATGCTATTGCCACACTTTCGGGACTTCATCCAAGAGAATTGACACAGGGGCTTGCTTAAGCCTCTTCCGATATCGGATACAGAATTGCTGTTCAGGCTAACTGTATTTCGATTGTCAAGATAGATATAATCCACTCGACCAGGAGATAGATAGCAAAAAGGCGCAGTGACGGCATCAAATAGATGCAATTATCCCAGACTGAATTCTTTTTTACGCTTGTGGTTGTGTTTGCTGCACACTTGTCTACGATTTTATGCAATCAGCCACACGCACATTAGATGTGATCAAGACTATTGCCATAGAAAATCATTAAACGTAACTTAGAGAATTGGTTTGATCACATTTTTCCGAATTTTTTGCGTTGTTAGGATGATCTCAAATGACATACATTGTCTGGTATCCTTTCACATTGTAGTCATGATAATTTTTAGCATAATCGGAGAGCCTTGTTATCATTGGCACCAAGCTTCACTTCATCAAATAGACAAGAAAAGTCCATCTCTTATGCATAAAGGTTGTAGAATCTCCGGATCTCCATTATAAGCACACCCAGTGTCCGATCTTCTTCGTATATTAGAAAGCCTGGTCACACCATCAGGCACTCAGCCTTTGTCTATACCTTCCCAGTTTGTACGATATTCTATTCTGCATCCAAAGAAGTAGTCTTTGTCTTCTCGGAATATTGTTGTGGAGACTTTCATTTCATGTTAAAATAAATGATGAAGAGATTTGTAGTTTGCTAACACCAGAAGACGACGGCTGATTCGCGTTGTACTGCAGCTGTCGTCTTCTGGTGAGATCGACCCACGAAGCTCTTCATCATGCACCCATGTTTTTCGTATATCTTCTCGCAATGGCCTGCCTTAGCGATACGCTCATATGAACAATACACTGAAATATGCACGTATAAAAAATGACAATTACGGGCCATAATAATATTTAAGAGAAGCAACATGCTAGAGGGACCTGCGAAATGGAGATAAACTGAGGTATAGTCACGACCACGTAAAAAATTCACTAACCTGGATAATGTTCAACCTGTATTACAAACCTAATATATTCTGATAAATACACTAACCATTGAAAGAATTGTTATTCAAAAACTAAACGATTTTTTTCGAGAAAGCCTCGTATCAACCTGAAAAGTTAAAGTGGGCAACAATATATTATAAAAGCCATAAAAAATAGGGCTATTCCAACTAAAATATTCATCATAATGCCAGGACCCAGCAACAAATAAGCCGTACCTATCTTATTATGTTTAAAAAATAATTAATTTAAATTTTTGGCAAATTCAGGTCAAATTATACATTTGTGTATCTGAAACAAAATGCTAACATTTACCTACGAATATATAAATGAACAAAAATCTCCCAACTCAATAAATAAATTTATTGAAACCTGATTTATTTCTTGCCAACCTATGTACAACAGTAAGCAGAATCCCCAAGACATTACAAGCAAATCTATTTTTAAAAACAAGAAAAACTCAACTTCTCAAGTAACAGGCAACGCCAGAAACAGCTTAAATCCTAAGTCAAATTAGTAGCACTTGAATCAAAATAGTCAAAACTAGACCAAGGGGATCTCATGAGATAATAAAAAGCAATTTTACGATTTATGGATAAAAAATTAAAAAACGAAAGCGGATAACCTCTAGCCTTTTATTATTTTCCCCTTGATACAAAGTACCTAAAACTTCTGTATGGCCGCCTGGTGGTCTCTAATCTCGGCTAACTAGTCTTCACTGTGAAGTATATAATAGAATTTCCCATGTACCATGTAAAACATTGATAAAAAGGTCTATCTACACAATAATATGAACGTTATGAGCACCTTATTTAGCTGCCAAATTGGATGCAAAACGCATATTTCTATCGTGTAGGACCTAACTAGCCTTGATGATCATGTCTGTCCGGCTATCCCTCGGCTCTAGGGCGCTGTAGGATCTAGGGACAGCATGCTTTCACCCTCACCCGCATGTCATGAACAAGGTTCGCCTTACTCTACAAAATTTGCCAAATGAAAGCTCTTGCTTTAACCCTGTCTCCTGAAACCTTTACGCTTTGGTCATAGTTCCCAAGGCGATGCTTGTCATGCTCAATGCAAAATGACATTTACATGCTTTTAGGTATGACGTGAGGGGGCAGCTTTAGAAGGCGCTATTTATGGGGATTTCTTCACTTGGCATATGCGGAAACGTGAGTGGAGGGGATCCAGGTTGTCGGGCCGGTCGAAATGAAATACCAAAAGTTCTACTGTGACCCAATCTCCATATGAGGCGGGTTTATAATGTGCATCCTGTCCACAGGCATCGCCCATCGTGTATGCCGACCTCACACAGGGCAGTTTAGGTAAGGGAAACTTGTCAGAAGAACCAACTATAAAGTTAAGAATGCTAGAGCAAATATCAGGGAAGCGGATAATAAGCAAAATGAGGTCTATCTGTACCGACACGTGCAGCCATATCCACCTGCCTGACATATATGACCTCATGTACTTCTGTCTATCTGTTATTGTTCTAACTACCAGCCTCACTTACACACATTAATTCCATCTGTGCAAACGTCCATCCGTCCACCCATCTTCCATCCATCCAATCGTCCATCCCTTCACTCGTGCCAAATTCCATCCGTTCACTCGTCAATTAGTTCATTCCTCCTTCCCTGCACCTATTCAAAAAATCTATCTATCCATCTTTTATACTTTCATTTATCCATCCATCAATTCATCCTATCCGGTTCTCCATCCATTTGTCCTTCTACCAAAACATACTTCCATCCTTCCATTAGTCCACAATCTATCAATTCATATCCATACTTCCATATGTTACCCACCACTCAGTCCATCCGTTAATCTATCCATCTTACATCCATACATTCCTCCATCCATCCATTTTACATTATTACGCCCTTCCAAGCGTCCATCATTCTATCCCTCCATCCACATGCCAATCCGTCCATACTTAAACTCGCCCATCTCTCTATTAATCCATCTATCCACCTATCCAAAAGTCCATTCGTGCAGTTATCCATCTACCCATCCACAAATCTAAACGTTACTCCGTCCACTCGCCAATCTGTCCATACATCCACCCTTCCCTCTGTTCGTCCATCTATCTGCCATTCCGTGCATCTGTGTATCCTCTTATAATTCATCCATCCGTCCATCTGTCACTCCGTCCATCGATCCACAAGTTCACCCGTCCATCCATTCATCCGTCATTCCATCCGTCTGTCCATCCGTCGATTCGTCTATACGTCTATCCCCTCATCCACACATTTGTCCATCCATCTTTCATGGGTACATACTTCCATCGGACCACCGGCTACTTCCTCCATCCGTTTATCCATCTATCTGTCAATCTTTTGGCCTATTTGTCTGGCTGTACAGCTGTCTTCAAACTGTCTAGACCTCACACTTTGTAGGGCAGACGAAATCTTGATAGTGCGAAAATGCATTCTGGATATGACAGTCTGCCAAAATGAGGCTTGACCTTACCCCAAACCGGGCCTCGTTCCCATTGCCTATGCTGCAATTCTGGTTTGTCTTCCTTCGGAGCCCAAGTCTTTCTTGCCTAACCGTCCCTACTGACTCCCTCTTGCTTGCATTCTGCTCCTCCTTTGAAGTCGAAAGCCAGCCCTGACGAGCCGATGAGCCCGTCTATGAGATAGCCTGAAAATAAGACCCGAGGCCTTATCTAAACATTTTTCTTGGTAGAGAGGCACTTCTGCCCCAATGTCTTGAGTGTGCGGAGTGTGGTATCGGCCTCATGCCCATCGATTGAATTGGCCCAAGGCTAGAGAAGATGGCTAGTCGGAAGCTGTTACTCCTACAGTTTTACCTCTTCTTCAACCAGTCCTGAAACAGTACAATATGCATATGTCCTAGTCATACACTCGATACCACTTTGGCCAGTAGGACTTAGCCTCGAAACCTATTCAATAGTGAAAAATGTTGTGCTTCTATATAAGATATAAAGCTGGATCATGAATTCTACCTTAATATTTTCACAATAGCCTTTTCATCTAGTAAGAAAAGTTGGAATGAAAAAAAACATAAATTGGCGTCTTTGGTTTCCGAATACACCAATTTACAAATCACTTCAACCAAACTTGGCAAAAAGAGAGATGTCTAATGACATACGGGGTAAATCAATCAGTTTACTTGTGTTATAGTTGCTTTGCTAATGCCCGTAAAGTGATTATCTACTTAGACAACTCGACTTTACTACCTGACATTGAATGATTTGGCCATCGGTTACCTTCTAGATATTACAGAGTATATATATATATATATAGATTTTTAGATAGATAGTAATAAGAGATAAATTTTTTTAAGGAGACAGGTACGAAATGAGCAACCTGAGAATTGCTCTCATAATATAACTTTGTTTTCATTTTTCCTTTATAAGAAGATAAGGGAAAAAAGCCCGAATCTTGATTTGGTTATGCACACCTTAGAGGAATTGGCTCATTATACGATCTGCCTGCTACAAGAATATGTACTCACGTAATCCTCGTCATAAATGTGAGAACCGTCACTCTTATTGTCAAAGGGTAGATAAAAACAAAATATTTCATAACCTAAGGGAATGCCCGTACATACACAAGTATACATAAGCATGCGTTTTTAGATTCAAATATGACATGAACTAACCAAATCTGTACATACCTCATAAAAATTCTTAGGCTTAAGAGTCTAAATTGAAGATATGAAGACCAAGATGTTGTGGCCTCTGGTATGGTCGCAGTCTCCTTTTGATTGATAGAAGTGGGTTGACCTCGTCGCAACTTGGCCTTGTTGTAAGGGGGACTTAGTACAAAGCCCCTAGTCCGAAGTCGTCTGCCATAGTAGTTGTCATGATTCCCACTAAGATGCCGACGAAACGTTTGAGAATGTACCAAGTCCATTGTCTGATGCTGGGAATAATGACAACTACTATGGCAGACGACTATGGACTAGGTGCGTTTTACTAAGTCGCCCTGACCAAGTTGAGACAACGAGGTCAACCCACTTCTTAAGAGTCTAAAGCTCAGCAGGTTTTCACCGGAATCGAAGGAGTTTATAACGAGGGTAGAATCAACCAGAATATTTCAGTAAATCTATGCCAAAGCTGGTCAAGAAAGATCAGCCATCGTTGATTGGTGAGCTCGACCTGTGAATCTCTTCATTATACATCACTTGCAATGTAAAAATAATATAAACAATTTTTTGCTGCATACACGACAGAAACCGAACATGATATTTATCGTTTTTTGCATATAAGTCGCCTGCTGTTAAACATGCATTAAGAAAAGCCAAATAGTTACTTCGAGAATACGCTTGAAATTTGAAGTTTGTTTCAAACTTTTTATGCTTGACCCACGTATAGGGGAGCTTGAGACATCCTCAACATAACGTGGCTTAGTTGGCTTTGTAAATACCCCAAATAGATTGACATTCTTGGGTAAGCAATTGGTTGAGGAGACTAGCATTTAGCATGAAAGTGCAGGAGGAAGAAATTCGAAGGTCGATCTCGTCAGAAAACGACGACTGATTCTCGTTGTATACAGTCGTTTGGCTTTAATACGTTGTTCAGGTTGACCTTCACATTAAGGCAATTTGATCAGGATCTTTTATTGGCCTATGGTTATTTGATAAAAAATCATTTCTTGTGGAGGAATTAAACTATTTATTCAACAGTCCCTTCGAAGAGATGACCTAACTTTGGTTTTAGGTTTTATTTACTTAAAAAATGAATTTGCTGTGGAATAAATCAAAAGGTCCTATCACGTTTTCGCAACTGGGTCATTGCATCAATGAGACCTCGAAGAGTAATTCTGCTTATTTCCAGCATTTTACCGATGACAGTATATTCCCACATGTTTTATAGGCAACGTCAGTGAGCCTTGCCAAGATTTGTCTCTAACTAGTGTGAATTCGGTGTCAAAGTTGGAATTTTTTACTTACTGTAACCAATAATGTGCTTGTAAAACGTCTGATAATGAACTAAGTCATTGGCCTGATGCTGGAAATATTCATGGTCACTATGGAAGAGGATTTAGAACGAGGTAGATTCTCCGAACTCTTCCTGATACCAAGACCAGGTTGAGAAAATTGTAGGGAGAAATACACTTTCATACCAATGTCCAATTATATCCAGCGGGGTCCTCACACAAGCCGTAAAACAGATCGAAAAAACTGAAACTTTGATGGAGATCATAGCCCACTGTATTCCACTCTTGATAAATGGACCTACACTACTGATGGAATATCAACCAGGATTAATTGTCCGTTCAATAATATAAGGTTCTGTGTGCTTAATTTATTCCAGTGATATCCGGTCTCCAATCGAGGATTATTCTGTCTGCCAAATTAGATCTCATCTATTAGAAACAGCAACCAAAAAGCCCATTAGTTTACCGGCATCAGTAGCTGTTTCGAAGCAGAAAATGATGCCCATTCATATATTTTTATTTTCATTATTAAGTTTTCGAGAATACCGAAAGATTTTATGTAAAAGCTGTACTCACCATATTGCTTTTAAGGCGATTGAACTGGTAGTTCAATTTTCCCGCAACAATAGGATTAGGCTCTATGTTTTCAATGAATTGAAGCGAAGCAACTTCATTTCAAGGACGGATGAAATAACAGTCGAAGATAAGTCAATTTAGCAGCTCTAGTCAAGAAGTAGAGCTTCATCAAATTTTCCCACAATAAGTCGTTATTAATCCATCCTTCAATATCCCTTAGTTTTAATTCCCAAAAATAATCTCGTCCTGGCTAGACTAGACTGCAGTTTTAACTTTATTTAGTTATCCCCTCAACGGGACTCGAACCTGGGTAATGCCGTTTATGATTTCGACCTTCTAACGTTGCGCCACGCTGCCACGAGTGTCAGTCAGTCATAGGGCAGAAGTGAATTTAAAAGCAAGCTATTCCCTTCTCATATCACATTTCTATGATGGGATGGTCGTGAAGCAAGCATGTGTCGCATTACAGTCTACAATGTTGCTTTTATTCGTTTTGACTATCAGTAGATTTTAAATAAGAACTGTCGTCATCCTAGGTCACTTAAAGGGATGAAGGAGTAATAGTACAATTTCCCAAAATTAGATGAGTGGGCTCCACAAATGTTGTTAACTTTCTTCTCTCCCTGTACTTATGTTAGTATGGGAAAATTGACTATCATTCTTGAATCACATTAAGCAATCTAGTTTGGTTAAAGCTATAATTTAGGATCTACTACTACTCAAAAAGAATAAAAGTAATGTTGAAGTATCTTTCATTTCGATGGAAGAGGCAAGTGGAAGGAATTCGTTAGTTGGCCTCACCGGAAGCTGTAGTCGGATTATTCGGAGCAGTGATTGTGGATTTGTGGGAATTGGTCGTCGGCTGACCGCCCTGCAACCCTGAGGAAATATTTCTGAGCTTTCGTCTGTCATGTGACGTACATTGTCAAAACAGGGCACCATGCTTTACGATAATTCACCGAAGTTTCGCCAGCATCGTCAGTGGACAGTACCAATCATAGGACCAAAATTTGCCTATTGACAAATTGTAGTTCGCTACTAAATCTAGCGCTTCTTTCAGGGGTTGTAAACTACGATCCCGCGAAATCTTCAGCAGACGGATGCCTGAAATTATCCCGATTTCTATGACTGGGTACGTTATTTAAGGCCTTACACAGTAAAAAAAGTTGCAAAAAAGAGCTATCAGCATTATTGTTATTAGTACTAATATTGGTATCTCCATTATTATAAATATTAACATCATTACAGACAATAGTCACGTAAATATAATCCACTCCATATTGCCCCATTTCGTATTTTTAAGTTAAACATTTTATTAAATCAAACTTCTGCTAACTTCAGATCAGATACTAAGACACCCTGGACTACGCCCTACATTCTATGCAACTGGTAGGCTGCACGCCATTATCACTCGAACAACGCGTGGAAGGATGCAGGTAAGGAATTTTTCGAAACCCAGTTTTTCTTCATATCTATAAGTAAGCTGTTTGCCTATGTAGGCTTTAATGCTGAAGAGGGTGGCTCATGGAGTCCTATTGTCGAATCAGAAATACTCAGGCTAGAATGAAATTCGTTCCACTTTTCCATATAAAGGACACATTCACGGCGAAGGTAAACAAATTAAGCTGGTCCAGGCGACAGGGGAGACCGAGATTATCGAGAATGTCCACAGTGTTGGCCTATTTTCTTTTCGAGTGCAGAACTCATGCCTTAGCTGCTCTCTGTCTACGTGTGCGCTCGTAAAGGAGATGAATTTAGTTCATTCTCTTGGGCTAAAAGACTTTTGGCTGCCTCATAAAAACAAAGTATAACAGCATTTATTTGACCCTGTAGTTGTCTGAACTTGACCCCTGCGTGGGGGACAGACGAGCCGACTGAACGGCCCAATTCAATGAAAGAAATTGGAAGAGCACAATGATGTCTTTAGGGAGAGTACGCATAGAAACCAGTCTCAGATGTTGGCATGTCTCGGCAGAGAGAGTTGGGAAGAGGCGAAGGTCTGTTGAGGCTGGCTTTTGGCGGGAGGCTGAAGTTTGGGCCGAGTTGGCAATAGGAGTGGGATGGAGAGATGGAAAAATGGGAGTCACAGAGCCAGAGTCCGAATTGCTCAACCCGCTGAGTCTAAGATCGAAGAGGAGAGCAACATGATGGGAAGAGAGGCACAAAAGCAATAATTGATGTTTGATAACTGCCCTGCCTCATCTCGAGGCAGATAAGCCAGCTTTAAGAAGGGTAGAGCTGATGTCGGTTACTACCGATTTGCGAGAGCCAACAGCAGATGAACGGGCGATTGCACATAGTGGAAGCGGTAGTCTTGGGATAAAGTACGCCAAGGGAGACCCGAAATGAGATGGCTGGAAGAGAGCCCGGGACACCGGATAGTGTCATATTTGGATCAGCATAAATAAAAAAAAGGATGTCACGCCATGAATTATGAAAAAGGTTGAGTGAATTTTGGCACGTGAGGAGAGTGCATCCTTGAATAAGGCAGAATAAAATCAATTATGTGTACATTAAATCACTCAATTTGTACCCATGACAGAAGCGAGAATATCAAAGGCCGTCAGAGTGAAAGAGGAGCCATTTCGGGGATCAAGTGAAGGTCATAGAAATTAGTAGTCATGATCACAAAGGTGGTATAGCTTACAATCAACTTGAGATTGTTGATGTATGCTCAAAGGGCCGTACGTCCTTGGGTAGTTGAACTAAAATGTCCATGTGCGCAAATACATACACAGAGAGAGAGAGAGAGAGAAAGAGAGAGAGAGAGAGAGGGAGGAAGAAAGATGTAAACAGTTGCTGCTGTTTGTTGAAATAAAAATTAACATACCATGCAAAATACCCTGTATGAAAGTGTACACTACCGGCAGCATTTTAGCACCAGCTCGACAAGCCTTAATTGGCGGGAGGGGAGAAATTCAACGAGGCAAAATAAATAGAAAACGGCACTCAGATAATGCAATACGAGAATGTGGGCTTCGATGATTGAAGGGCAAAACGGGATCTCGCTCATGTTGATATCTACACACTTACATACGCATACATAAGAATGCATACGTAATCGGATATACATTTGCAATCTTGTGTGTAAGTACCTTTGTGTGGGTGTGGGTGTGCACTTGTGCAATGAAGAGAGCAAGAAGCCTAAGAGACAGTTTGCAGGGAAACAAATGAGAGGAAAGCATTTCGAGGTTGGATAAAATGGTACCTATAAGAGACGAAGGGAGGCCAGGAGAGACTTGCAGGAAGTCGTAAGTCATGGCAATTTCTCCATTTTCCTGCTCAAAGCTGCCTAAGATGGCCACTTCAGCAGTCATTTCCTGTTAACCTCTGATCAAGAGCAAGATAACAAGGCATATTTCTACCCTACAGTGCAGTTTTCTGCCGGGCTGCTTCATTATCATTTCCGGATACACAAGGCTAGCATTGCGAGGCAGTTGTGAGATGTCGTAGAGCAATGGTCCGAATCCTCGTTGCCTGGCAGGAGGATGGAATTAGAGAAAATCGGAGACATGGAGCCGTGGGGTTGGGCTAAATTAGATCGCGTGTTTGGTCCATTGCCAACGCATTCTGGCGATCAGCGTCCGGCGAGTAGGCGACCTCACCCCCCGGCCACCAGGTCATTGGACCGACTGACCCCTGAAATGTCTGCGTCTCTAGAGCCTCGGTTGGCCGGGGACATGATGCCACGAGACAGCCGTTGCCAGGCGGGCCAGTCTGAGATGGAATAGCCTCGAGGCCCATGAACCCTGTTGTCGCTAGCGTGGTTGCCGTGAGGAAGGGCGACATCGACGAAGAGTTGGTCAGACTCTTGCTGCCCAGCGAAGCGAGTCCAGCCGTCTGACCCTTCGGGCTGGCCAGAAGTCTGGTGTTGCTGTAGTAACCACCGCTGCTGTCGTTGGGACTTGCCGAAGTGTTACTTTGACAGAGATTAGCTGTTTTTTTCAAATTACTACCACCATTTGTGCAAATGTGACCTGCGTTCCCGGGAGTGGAGGCGGCAGCAAGTCGCATGACACTGGGCTCGAACCCCGGGCCAGTTGAAAGACTGTGGCTCGGACCGAAAGCCTGACCCGGTGCCAGCTGTTGGTAGACTGCATAGTTGTGTGGTGGACCGGCTACTCGACCAGCCTCCACGGGCGTCTTGAAAGGCGACAGCGCTGCCGGGCCCGTCAGTAGGGTCACATGTTTTCGTGCCTTAGCAGATGTCTGCAAGCCGGTGCCAGTCTCCAGGCCGCAAGTGCAACAGGCGAGCCGTTTGGCTACAGGAAGACAGCCAAGAGCGCCTGAAAGTCGCGGGCATCGTTGTCGACAGAACTGGTGCCAAGTGTTGATGCCTTTCACCAAACAGATCCAAACAGCGCTGGTGAGTCCGATTGCCAGACACATGAAAATCTGCAACAGAAACACCTCCGGCTTTGGTGCCGCTGAGGCTGAAGAATAGCCCAACGTTGGATAGGACTCAAGATCTGGTGAAATAGACGAGATCAACTGGAGCAGATGAAGTGTGAGTGCCGACCCAGTGAGCTCATACCCGGTTGCCAGGGTGATCTCACCACGGCTGAACAACGGATTGCCAGCTCTGTGGCCGGGCTCTTTGAGACGAGGGTTTACAAGCCAGGCCTCCCTGTTGGCGAATTCATACAGATCACAGGCGGCTCGACAGGCCATAGGTATGCTGCAGACAGCCGCAAATAGACCAAGTCTACCGGTGTCCGAATCGAACCTTGAGAGACCTATTGTGTCCAGCGTCTGTCCTGGGCGAAGTGAGCCAGCCTTCTGAATGTACCTGGACGGACCAGAAAGTCCAGCCATGAGGCTGGCACCAGATGATGGAGATACCGGATGATGCT
>CAAALY010000186.1:0-11514 GCA_900617795.1 Protopolystoma xenopodis
CAAACTCGGATGAAATTGTGATTCAAAACAGAATTACGATCTCACATCTGTGCTAGTAGCAATTCTGAAAAAGTCAAAGAAATAATCCAACAAAAGGGATGCAAAATAATTTGGGGCCAAGATCACTTATTAGATGAAAGATAAAATTCTAAGCAAATTCAGTAGGATTTAGAATCTCATTTAGCATCTAATATTAAGCAAAAATCACGAAATGTCCTTAATCGAAACAATTTGGAAATGACAAACTGGCAAAGCAAATACTGGCGTAGCTTTCATTTGTTTGAGAAGGCGATTCGAAGGGATTCGTAGATTAACCTCATAGGATACCGAAGGAGGGTTGCCTTGGGCTTTTGTCTGTTGAACTGTGCAAAGAAAACTTCGGCTCATCGTCCTAAGACCCCGATGACTCAGTCCTGAGTTTCCTCCGTCATGTGACGGACATTGTCAGAGTAAGAAACCATTATTCACGAAAAAATCACCAAAAAGCACTAAACCAAGAAAGATGGCCAGCTGAGATCCTACTTACTTACTTTGCGAACTAAATGAGGCAACCATGATTTGTTTGGTTGACTTATGCTTCTCCTACATGCATGTAAGTTGGTCAAAGTGATACTGGAGAAACTAGAAGTGAGATTAGAATAAAGGTTGTTCCTCTAATTGATAACCACGTATAACAACAAAATAAAAATAGATGTGCTAATAATAACACCTGGCTTAGACAACACGAGCAAATGGTTTTGATGGTTTTGAGGAGAAGCAGTGGTAGTAATGAAGAGGACCGATTATATAGAAAATATGATGCTGGCTTTAGCTGATGATGATACGTATAGAATTATAACTAAGGACCCTACAGAAACACTTATGTCGAGGCCTAAGAGTTACCTGCAAAAGTGCGTTAATAGTGAAGAAATCAATACACTTCTCCAACGTGACACTAGACCTCCTGATGCATATGGTCTGCCCAAAATCCAGATGGGGTCCCAATTAGGATCATTGTAAATAACAAATATGGTGTGATGCATAAAACATCACGATTCCTTTGTGGCCAATTAAGGCTGATCTCAGGTTTTTGGAAATTTTAAATGAAGAATTCTTATGACTTTATAAAGTTAATAGACGAGCAAATAATAGAACAAGAAGATTTGCTAGTAAGTTATGATATAGTATCGATGTACACGAATGTACCGCTAAATGGGGCTATACAGGCATTAGATCTACACCCAGAGAAAATATCAGGAAATAAGATGATCAAAGAGTCAATCATACGATTGACGAACCTAATAATGGATAGTACATATTTTATCTTTAATCGTAAATTATACGAGCAAACCAGAGGGTTAGTTATAGGATCATCTTTTCCAGGCTCGATTGGAATTCCGGCTTTTTCAAGTCATTCCTAGTTCCGAAACTATTGGTCAGATATATGGATGATTACTTTACTATCTGGTAGCATGGCAAAAAAGTCTTTGAATGACTTACTTGTTTAAAAAATAGTCAACTAAATTCAGTATGGAGTTAGATAAAGACAATAAGTTACCCTTTTAAATGTCCTGGTTAGTAAAGGAAACAAACTGAGTAGATATGTATATAGGAAACCCACAAATACTGGTTTCCTTCTTAATTTCATCTCGAATCATACTTATGGTGTTAAGGTAGGAGTATTGAAATCAATTACAATAAGGATTTTACGCCTAGTGGATGTAAATCATCAAGAACAGGATTTAGAAAAGCTAAGAAAAATCCTAGTTTAAAACAATTAACAATTTTGAAGGAAAACTATTATTTTGGACAAAAAAAAGAACATACAATTCTTGTTTAGGTTCTCAATGCTACTATGCTGCAATCTTTCAAGAAAGATAGGCGAATTATTGAGGAGATGGAGTGTCAAGACAAGGCATAAAGAAACAATAACGCTTTCCTTGATCTGGCTTTCTTTTAGAGCATCTTTCGATGCTTTCTGGAGATCAGGTTGTTATGATGTTTTTTGTTCATGTGGTAGTGTTTATATGGGAGAGACTTGCTGACCCATACATAAGAGGCTATCAGAACACAGAACCGCCTGCAAAGGTTTATAGATTCAAAAATCGAAAGTAGCTAAACATGTGGTGGCTACAGAACACCAGATAGAGTGGTTTAAATCCCAACGTTTTGCCGGATATGGGAACTTCACAGCTAAACTGAAGATCAGTGAGTAATTGAAACTAATAAAACAAAGAACATCTTGAATAAGTGGAACAAATGTGGAAAATGAAGTAATAACTATTTCTGGCTTATAAATATAATGAGAGAGAGAAGGAAAGGTAACAGGAAGAGCTACTGAGTAAGAGTAGAAGACTAGACTAATCTGAAGCCTGTTTTTAAACAGAAAATTGCTAACCAACTCGGGGTTGTTGATTAAACACACAAATACGCATCCACGAAGCTGTAAAAAGACTCAAGGCTACTTGATCATACAATAGTTTATTTACATTGGCAAAAGTTGTGACCACATCCGCTTCCCTGCCTGCATCACTTTGACCCATTTACATGCATGTCGGACAAGCATAAGTCCGCCAAACAAATCATGGAATGCCTCATTTAGATCGCAAATTGAGGTATAGGAAGTAGGATCTCAGCTGGCCACCTTTCTCAGTTAAGTGGTTTAGTGATTTTTTGTGAATAATATTTTCTGGCTCTGACGATGACAGACGAAAGCTTAGCATGGAATCATCGGGGTCGTAGGACGATGAGCCGAGGTATTCTTTGCACAGTTTAACAGCAAAAGACCAAGGCCACCCTCCTGTGTTATCCGGTGAGGCCAATCTACTAATCCCTTCGACGAGCTTCGCAAATGAAATAAAAGATACACCAATATCAATCTATTAAGGGATTCTTCAAAACCCAGGTTCTTTTCATATGACAAAGTAAATCCTTAATGGTCTAGTTTAGAAAGAGTGGACCAGATTACGCAGATATAAGTATAGGAAATCCACAAATGCCGGTTTCCTTGTGAATTTCTTTTTCAACCACACTTATGGGGTTATGAAATCTATTATAATAAAGAACCTTGGTCTAGCAGATTGCAAGCATCGGGAAGAGAAATTTAGAGGACTAAGGATAATTCTGGTTGATAAAAATTATCCACAAGGGCTGAATGACAATATTAGAGAGAGGAGAATAACGAAAAGTGCCACCGGACAAGAGTAGGGTTGATTAGACGAAATTGACATTGGTATATGAAATATCTATTTACCAAAATAACGATTCAATGCTAGAATAACTATAGGAGATAGTAAAGAACTAAGTTATTCTCTAAATAAGGAAGTAGAACCGGGATTAAACAAACAGGCATACGTGTATATGATAATACATTTAGCATAATACTGGCTATTTCACATAGTTGATAGGAAATATAACGAATATGATGAATAGTAAAGAAATGTGTATTCTTTGGATATAGAGGGAGAGAGACTATGTGAGAATGTGCTAACTTGCTTGCTTAGATAAAAGATAGGAAAATGTGTGGACCAAGAAACGTTTACAAAAAGAAAATCAATCCATCTTTTATCCTGTGTCACTGATTTTAGAAACGTGTCAACAAATGTTAAAAGATATAGAAGAATATGAAACAGCATTTAGATGATCGTAGTGACTAATCAGAATTAAATAACTGGCATATAAAAAGCAATAAACCAAGTAAATGTGAATATAAAACAAACATTTTCCATTGGGCAACAGAAAGCGCCGAAACCAGGGTTTGGACAAAAAGACCATCCTAAAGAGCAGGCAGGCTGGCGTTCAGAATAAACAATTTCCCCTGGGTTGACAAGTTTAAGCAATTCGGTTGGTTGAATAAATGCATCAGAATCAGTAGAGACAATAATTGACCGTATTTTGCGAACACATTGGCCGTATGGCAGGTTGCAATCGTAACCCTCAGGACAGCAATGCTGACCATCAGAACAGCAGACAGCCTAGAGATACGTGAGAATATGCAATAAGAATTTTTTTAGCAAAAAAAGAATTATAAGTCTTAACTTAATTAGGCAAATATATAGCATTGCAAGTATGAAGATTTAACCCAACATTGATATATTTTAGCATATAGCATAAGGTATCGGCTCAAATTTATGAAAAGGTGGTTAGGAATATTCGTGAATTGCGTCAGCAATTTAAGGAAATGATCGTTCTAATATTCTAAGTAACAAATTCGATAAAAATATGGAGCCTTAAAACAATGAATAGCTAAGAGGAAATGTTTTGTAAACAACGGTACATTCAATTAATCTAAAACTTTAACAGATACGGTATCAGGTATTACCTATATAAAGATTATCATCAGATAAAGAAGTAATCGAGTAAAATATATTTGTATATATGTCTTAGATTAAATTGGGGAAAAAATCCAAATATATAAAATAATAAGAAAAACAAGTGGTGGCTTGGCGCGCGTCTTAATGAGTAAAAAAAGGAACATAGAAAGTTGGTATAGAGTAAAGCAATCAATGGCAAAGTTGTCATAAAGATTGTAATATACTAATGATATTCAGTATTGTGAATAATTTCCCAAAACTAAAAAGACTACAGATTCATGAAAAAGAAAGAGGTGTTATCTAAGAGCAGGAGTAAAACCATAAAGCACACATGACATGATGGGACTCAATAAGATGAGGATTCTTAAGGATGGTGATGGTTTAGTAATATGAGATGTATTTACCCAATTTTGTTTAAGGTGATGAAGGACTGGTAGAAGTAGAATTTTCCCACAAATGATATGAGTTGAGCTGACGTTTCCTGAATTTTACATATCTTTGTTTTCCCAAAGGTTGTTCTCATCCAGGGTGGACTACAGTTTCGCATCGGTCTTATCAAGTAGTAGTAGTCGATTGTTATAGAAAATATACATTTGATTCATCGACAATCCCACGAAAGAATATTATATACAAAAAGCCTAGCCCTCGTTGAAAATTTATATTTGCCCTGTGACCCAAAGACACTCGTGGCAGTGTAGCCGAGTGGTTAGTGTGTCAAGCTCCCATCCTGCACTGTCGCAGTTCGACTCCTGCTTAAGGTGTTGATAAGACCAATGTGAGGTCGAAACTGCAGTCCACTCTGGGTGAGAGCTATGTGAAATTCGATAGAAACGTCAGCTCAACTCATATCATTGTGGGAAAATTCTTCCACCAGTCCTTCATCACCTTAAACGGAATTGGGTGAGTTACTGGTAGTCTCGAAAATATACTTAAAGCGAAAAATAAAGAATGGTTTAGGTTTGATTAGAACCAGAATTAAAGTCAGAAAAGATAATACAAACAAGGAATCGGTAGCCCCTATTTTCCCACGATGAATTTGAACATACACAAACATCTAGTTGATATCAAATTACGACGGATACGGTGGCGAGGATCGAGGTATTAGTATACCAGTTCGATAGGACAGTGATTTTTAAATTATACTTGAACTAACACACTCTTCGAAGTTGTTGGACCAAAATAAAATAAAAAAAGGTAAGAGATACATTCATAGCAAAAAAGTAGGATTAAAGGATTAGGGTAGAACTTTAGGAGCTAGAATAGGAAGGAGATGTCACAACAGTCGGAAAATCGGACGGGTTTTACTGGGTTCTAAGGATGACACTTCTCAATGAAGATGCCAAAGACGAAGAAAGTAAAACGGCTTGAATATGCCGAATCAATTGTCCGATACTAGAAATTATCACGAATATTATAGCAGACTTGGATCCTTCTTCGAAGTAAATAATATTAATAAAGCAAAACAAAGGTTCGAAAAAAAATAGGAACAAACCAGCTTAGTCTGTACATCTACAGTGCTTGGGAAAAAGCAGTCATTTAGGTAAGGTGTTATCACGAACTAATGCACGCAGTGTTGGTAAGTGGTATGAGACCTCATACGTGAAATATAGAAAGCATGCTAAAAAAGAAAATATTGTGAATGGGTAAATGATATCATATATGGAATCCAGTCCACTAACAGAAAGGTAAGGATGAAGATGATGCTAATTTCCTTCTCTTATAAGTTTAACCTAATATAAGCAAATTAACACAGGTTGTTACAACATGATTTCATTTAAAAACACAAATGAATTCACCAGTGGAAATGGACAGCATCCGAAATCACCACTCGACATAAGGCAACACGTTTCGTTGTTTGCGCAGCTAAACCTCCTATCAGGACATACGTAAGTAAGTTTAGTTGAAAAACCTGATGAAGCCTGAGAAATCTCATGAGAAGAGATGAGTGAATCGCCGGAAACTCTTAGGACTTCAGAATCAGTCGGTACGCACAGAGTAGCATTTTTTACACATTTATGTCTGGAAGGACAACAGTGTCTATGGTCGGAACAACATACTGCCTGAAAAGCGATATATAAGGAAAGAAAGAGCAAAAAATAATAAACACCAAGAAGATTTTGAGTGCATATAAGATGGAAAGAAAAAAACATTATTTTTGATTTGCCTAAAGCTATTAATTTTATTTTCTAGGCCGAATAAAAACCCTGTATCACGTCGGCTTCTTAAAGATAAAAATTCAAATTATCACATCTGGAATAGGTGGTACTAATTGTATCTGAAATAATACGTTTATGCTAGTACTCTCATCTTCTTAGTATTAAATCAACTGTATATACATGTTTTCGTTATTAAGTAGATTTTCGAGACTACCAGTAAATCAGATAAATAAGATGTGTCTACTGGATTTCGTTTAAGGTCATGAAGTACTGGTAGTTGACTTTTCCTACAATGATATGAATAGATCTAAAGTTTTCACTGAATTTCTCATCCTAGGTGGACTGCAGTCCTTTTGGGAAAGCAAGGCTATGTGAAAGTCAGTGGAAACGTTTGCTATACTCATATCGGTGTAAAAATTCAACTAGTATTTCTTCATCCCTTGGTCAGTAATACTATATAGATGATTCTAAGCAAAATTAGAATCTACGATTTACAGAAAAATTATAGTATAATTTATATGCCTCACTAACATCAGTCATAGGACAGCATCCAAATTTGTGGAGCCCTGCTTCGCAACATTTCGACCCATCTGGGCACTTCGTTTTGTTGTCCACGCATACATTGTACTTGATCTCAGCAGTTTCTGAAACCAGACTAGTGGATAAGGTTTGTTTCACTGGGGCAGGTGTATGAATATATGAAGATGAAAGTTGGGCAGCTAGAGAATCCATTGACTGGAAGTCATTCGGGATGCAGTGTGGTGGAGTAGGTCTGCATTGAGCATTTCCGGGACAGCAGTGTTTTCCATCCGGACAGCACGTAGCCTATGCGAAGAAAAAAGTTAGTATTTAATTCCAAACTAAATACTGTAATGGATACTAGGTTTTTTATAGCTAACATCATTTAAGTTACGTAAACATGGAGAATAAATGCATAAAATAGTGGGTAAAGGGCATAGCCATCATGAACTAAAAACTCGTATTTTCGACACATCCTTAGTGTTTGTCAGACAAATACACCCAGATTTTAAAACCCGCCTTCAAAGCGTATAGTATATAGACAATGAGAAAATACAGTCAACTTTGGAGAAATGGTGATCGTTTTCGCGACTTGGTTGTGCTTTCAGGGTGACCTAGTTAGGCACACCCTGCCATATATCCTCTAATGAAGTAGTTATCAGAATCCCCAGTGTTAGATAATGGACTCGGGACATTTCCAGTCGTTTCGCCGGTAACTTCAAAAGGCTTTGCCAGTACAAGCTAAAACGCGTTAGAAACAAGAAAAGTCAATCAATTGAGTAACTTGCTGCTGATCAATTGTTATAGAAATCCACATTCTGCCCTATAATATCTACCTACTTCCTATCACTGACTTCCGCGGTATCGCAACTTCTGTCTTGTCTATAATCCACAACTCAAGAGAAGTTTTGGTAAGTTTACTGTGGCGTCATCAACCTCCTGTTTACCATGGAAGACAATGCCTAATAACCGCAAGCATGGAAATCAGAGCCTATGCGCTCTGCAGATGATGCGACATTGTACGTACTACTGAAGGCTTGAGAAATACCGCCTGGAGTAAAAAGTATACTGGGGCTTAACCAGAAAAATAAGAAACGGATCTACCTACCCATGAGGCAGATCCGGACAGGAGGACCGGATCGAATCGACCACTTGAAAGAGAGGGAGGGGAGCAAGGCAAACAGCAGGTGTGATGACGCTACGTAAAATTTGCCAAAAAGGCATATCTCTTGTGGAATATAAACATGTCAGAAGTTGTGACAGGATGATGGCGAGACAATAGGGTAGGAAATGAATAGAGGGGTCAGGACAGAATCTTGGTCAAGGGATGGGCTTTACTTAAGTCTCTTTGATGAGTTGTAGATTGGTGTTGAGAATGGCAACTCAATGACGATGCCAGCGAAACGTCTGGGAATGCACCAAGTCTACGATCATGCATACTATAGACTCTGTAAAAGGTGCTTTCTTTTAGGTATTCCTGCCACTATGATCAAATTCCGAAAACAAGGTCAAACGACTACTACAAACTACTGCAGGAACAAAGTTGCTCTTGATGGTTAGTTTAAAAGACACCATTCTCTATCATTAGGTAAAAAAATATTGTTTGAAATTTTAGAGAGGTCATAAAGGATAGAGAAAACATCTAAATTAGAGAGCAAAAAGAATTTCGAAAATCTGATAGAATACTAGTGATTCGCCATAATAGTTTGAACCCATTACACAATGTTGAATCTATCCGCCCACTCAGCACTGTAAGCTGAAGCGATAACCCACAGACCTCGAATATTTATAGTAAATATACAGCTTAACGGACCGGACAATTTATGATTCAAACATAAGTCAGCTTAGCTGCGCAGCTTCGGCCTGCAGTCAAACTGTTAACCATCAACATCCAAATCAATCGCACCTAAGCATATTATCTATACCCTGCACTCTTATAAAAAGCTGAGTCAAACGTCCGACTATAATCAGAAGCTGGGCTTTACATATAGCCGTCTTGAGTTATCGAAGGGCGTAATTCTCGATGCGAGAATTACAAGTCAATCTCCTTTAGGTCTCCATATGCTAAGTGTAGTTAATTGCTCTCTACCTAAGCGCAGCATTTTCGCTTTTATAACGTCTTTAAGCAATGGAACAGACATGAAAATTCAAGATTGTCATCTTCACGATAGTAAGGGTGCCACCTTCATTAGGGATTCGTATTTTCTAACCAAGCCAGGTTGTTAAGTCCCGATTAATGGAGGAGACGTTTATCGCGAACCGCATGCATTTCTTACAGCTATAAATCTGCAGCAGTATAATAGCACATTCGAGTGAAACCTTAGCGTAAGGAGGGCTCAGTCAGCGTCGAAGCGTAACAAAGTGCTCTAACGTTCGTCAAATTAGGTCTGCGTCTACAGAAATCTATTTGCGCCGAAGCAGCAAATTTTTTTAAATTTCTAATAAACACTAGGTCACTATAGAACCCAATATTGATGCCTATCTGGCATGACTACTATGCAACACTCAGACTTGGTTGGCTAGCTCTAACAATTCCCTTCTGCGAGACCCCTTCCCTCTGCATAGCTATGTATGTATACATCTATGATATATATTTTATGATAGCTTAATATGACCAATCAAATCACATAAGTATAGGCCTGCAAAAACGAGATCTTAACATACATCTTTTAAACTAAGGAATTTTCCTAAACAATTAAACCTGAAGTAATGGATCATGGGTCAGATACTAGAACCAAAGTAAATTCAAGCCTTGAACTAGCTAAATTAGAAGTACACAAAATGATAAATTTAACCTTTTTGATGATAGTTTTGTAATGAAATTAATGAAAAAAACTGTAGTCTTGTCTCGTCGAGTGATGTCTAAATAACCTGATGCGGCATCTGCTATAAGGCTCCTCTTACTCAAGATCTACCCAGATAGACCAGAGCATCCGCAAAAAGATCCACTCAACAGAGATAGGAATCATAAAGACTGAAGTTAGAAAATCAAGGGAATCAGTATGCTGCCTTCTTCTCAGTATTCCGGCGCATGCAAACTGAGCTAGCGTTTCTTTATTTAAAGATAAGGTAAATTTCGATTAATCTATGAGTATTTTGATACTGGTACACTTTCATTTCGTTTGGTAGCTTGAATCTATTGAAGTGTACGAAGAAGACCTCGGATAACCGTCATGTGATGGACATCGTCGGAGCCAGAAACCATTATTCACGATAAATCAGCAAAAAAAACAATAAACCAAGAAAGGTGGCTAGATGAGATCCAACTTAATTCTTATACCTCACTTTGTGAGGTATTTCATGATTTAGTTCGCTGTTATAGGCTTATCCTACATACATGTAAGCGTGTCAGTGATGCAGGAAGGAGAGCGGATGTGGTCACAACTTTTTCCCATGTAAATAGACTAGCATGTGGTCCTGTAATTCTAGGTCTTGGTAGAGTTCGTGGATGCGAGATCGTGTGTGTATGCAACACTCATGAATTTTAGATCCAAAAGCAAACTCCAGTTTAATCAAGTCTTCTCTTACTCAGGGGCTCTTACTGTTCCATATCCTTCTCTCTCTTTCTCTCTCAAATACGATCCAGCAGTCAGAAAAAGTTCTTACTTAGTTTTCTATATTCGTTCTTTGATTTATTAATTTCACTCGACTCGTTGATCTTGCGATTAGCTATAAGGTCCGCATATCCTTAAAAACGTTAGGATTTAAATCACTCTATCTAGTTTGATGTATTTCCACCCTCTCCGATTTCTGAATCCATAAACCTTTGCATGCGATTCTTTATCCTTATGTGTCGACAAATCTCCCCTACAACAACCTGATCTGCAGAATGCAAATGAAGATTATCTAAAAGAAACCATGAACAAGGAAAACGTTATTGTCTTTTATACTTTGTCTTGACACTCCATTTCATCACTAATTCACATATCTTTCTTAAAAGTTTGCAGGACAGTAGACTTAGGAATCTAGACAAAGACACTCTGCCTCTGGGAGACTAACTTAAGACTAAAGCCAATGAGTAATTGTCATGATCAAGCCGATGCTTCCTTGACCACGTCAATGGTAAAACAGACCTGCTACCGACCAACTAGCTCTAGTCACTACTGTTTCTGGTCCTCCCTTATTCACCCAGTACAGTAGGGTTGAAGAGGGAATCAGCGGGGACTGTGAATAGATCTCACTAAATCCGGACAAAAGGGCATACCTCAACTAGGCACAGATAAGCAAGTAAAAATTGTGATAGTGGTGTTACAAAAATATAGGATAGGTGAATACATTGTGAGAAATATCACAACTTTTTACCGGACAATTGTTTAAAAAATCGACTTTACTTGTCTATTTGACAAGTTGTGGCATGATGCTAATAATGCTAGGGCTCACTTAAGAAGTAAGCAAAACGTCTCGAAATGTAGTAAGTCTACAGTCCGAATGGAAATTACTATGGAGAATATTGACTCTGGGCAAAGTGCGTTCCTCCAGGTCTTGTTGTCAATATGACTAAGTTGTGAAAACAAGATCAAAAAATGTGTACACCAATTTAAGCTCTT
>CAAALY010000187.1:0-11513 GCA_900617795.1 Protopolystoma xenopodis
CTGGCAGAAAACGGAGCAGAAAGTGGCCCAAGGAATATAAAATTTCCACTACTTTTGACCATATGTTTTGATTATAGCTGTGGTAAACAAAATACACTTAAAATGAGGCCTGGGTGCAATAAAGTCTCTTCCCAAAAGTGATTGTGGTCTAGAGGAAAAAGGGGTAAAATACAATCTTTCAGTAAATGATCTTTTAGAGCTTTGCAGAGCGATTCTCACGGATAAACTAAAAATAAAGCCGATAATTTGTACTTGTAACCTAGGGCTATCCACCAGCAGTAAGGAAACAAGAGAGTGTGTGAACGAATTTTGTTATTAAGTAAAAGGGTTTAGTAAGGAAGCTTCAAAATATGCCTTTACACAATGTGAAGAGGATATCGGAACTCAATAGTGAAGGGTCTTAGCCTCAAGAGGAAGTGGATCGCAGGAAATGTCACTGAGAGAGATCCAACCTTATCAACAATGGATAGGTTAGTTTTTCTATAAAACGAGACATTTGATTCTGTAAATATTAATCACTTTGGGCTCTTTGGGTAAAGCGAGTCTACTTGAAATTGCCAGGAATAGGGGCTAATTAATCAGCACAAAATTAATGAATTGAGTGAAGGAAGATCATACGAATATATTGCCAGAGAAAGTTGGGGTGAAGAGATTACATCAGCTTTGAAGTTGCTTTATTTAAGCTATCGCCTCTAAATAATTGGCTCAAGCTAACCGTAATTATATTTTATATAAGCCATTTATCAAAGTAACTTTTGGTTAAGTACTTCGACATGCCAGACTAAACAAGAAAAAAGTGGACTTGAACTCATTGGTGATCTTTAGTCCCCTCGGATATACCAAATGTTATTGCCATTATTTCACCATTCGCATTTGTCAAAATGAACGGAACACAACTAGGTGTCTATGCCCGTTACTCATGACAGCAGCAATTAGCTAGAGGTTCTTAGAGGCCTATTTGGTTGGAATTTAGAAGCGTAATCCGGACGATGCTCGATCGGCCGTTTTTATGTCCAAAAATACGAGCCAAGTTTTAAACGTCTTATTTTTCCATCTCCTGCGATATGAATTGATACGCTGTTTATTTTAAAAGCTATGCACGAATGCGCTCGTCTTAAAAGAGACATGGAACAACACATACCATTTTAACTATTCCTCACTTTGCCTCATAATTATATTCCACAACAGGCATAAGTTGTAGGACTCCACTTTAATTCTAGGCTAATTCGTGTCTTCCAAATGAGTGATACCATGGGTTCCAGCTAATTGAGATAAATTTGGACGGGAACACTTTGCCCAAATTAAGCAGCTATCCCAATTAAAATGTATACAACAAAAGTTATAGTGACGATAAAGAACTGTCTTGATTGCGTTTTTGGGTTAGTACTGTCGAAATACAGCAATTAATTTCCTGAACTTTTGGCTTTTCATTGTTTCAGGCACACATGTGCCAACGCTTTCACTTTCCTCGTCTTCTGATGTATCCTGGTGTATTGCCACAATATTTCAAACACCTGCACTCTCATAATCTGGCTTTTTAGTGTATAAATCAATACTATGGCCGATGTCTGTAGAATCTTCTTAGTTTATGGTATATTCCTAGTTCGAAATGATTTCATTATCACTATTATTCGCATCTTGCATTTCCGAACCTAAATACTTAAGACAACAGCGAGCAAAATAATTCAGAATGCCCTTATTGCCTATTTCTTGTCAATAATCGGTGACAAACTGTACTTCTTGTAAAAGTTTAACTTTTACACCACTTTCTTCGGCTGTTAATAATGACGACAGTATATTTTTTCAGTTGCTTCATGGGTACATTTAACCAACTTTCCATGACATGTCTTCCATTCTTTTATACTTCCATTATCTATTGCCTGAAACAAGGATTTAATGTTAGCAAGCATAAATTGCAGATGGGTCATTTTATTCAGAAGGTGTCGGCTGATTCGCGTTGTACAAAATCGTTTGACATTACTACGGCGTTTAGGTTAATGCCGTAAACGAGGCATCCTACAACATTTCATGCGATTATGGGCTAAGGTTGTATCCATCATGTGATAAACATAATCAGAGCTTAGACTAATTCTTGCAAAAACCTCAATTTAACACTAAGTCAATAGGACTAACCGGCTATCTTCTATTAGATATAAATATATACTCATTTCGAGCAAATTGAAGATATAGATGGATATAGAATGGTCAAAATACTTTGCGTACACTCAAGTGTGTATGTGTGTGTATGTATGTTATTGCCTGTACGCAAAATCGGTGGTAACTCAGAGTAATTAGTAAAAAGCTTAACGTCAGCACCGGGTCATCAAGGCTTAATGATATAAGGAAAAAAGATGACCAAGATTGAGGTAGCCTGTAAAGAAACCTGGATAAAATGATGAAAGTCAGGTTAAGAAACCACCAGTCTGAACCCGACAGTCTGTGTCATTTAGGTTTAATGAACCAAGGAGAAGCTTGGCTGAGATTGCGTAGCCCTGCACGTCTGTTTTGGCTGATGAGCTTGACATACATATTGAACTAATGTTAAGTTTGTTAGAAACATCACTCAGCCGACGAATTGGGTTGTCTTCTTTTGTAGGGCGGCTTAACACCCTCTATCTCTATTTCAATCTTTCAATCTCTTAATCAAGCATAATTAATTCTCATATTCGAGTAGAGTTTCGAGACTACCAGTAAATCAGTAATATGAGATGTATTCACTCTATTTCGTTTAAGGTGATGAAGGACTGGTAGTAGAATTTTCCACAATGATATGAGTAGAGGTGACTTTTCCATTAAATTTCACATTGCCTTGCTTTCCCAAAGGTTTTTATCATCCAGGGTCGAAACTGCAGTCCACCCCGAAGGATAAAAACTTTTGGGAAAGCCAGGCTATGTGAAATTCAATGGAAACGTCAGCTCTACTCATATCATTGTCCTTCATAACCTTAATTAAAATAGGGTGAATACATCTCATATAATTACCTTTCTACCACCATGCGTCACAGTCAATGTAATCCTCAATTATCAATTAAACCTGAAGCCCTCTTGAATTTTCGGTCAGATGATTTTCATCCACAAGCTTCATGCCCCTGATAATGATAGATTTTATAATTCTAACCTTAGATTTTTAACTATGATTGAATGGACAATTATGAACAAAACCAGGATATGCTGGTTTCCTATAAACATCTCTGTCCAACTTACCATCATCCCTATTAACCATAACGTCTAACAAAGGAAATTTCCCACTTTATTTTGCTTAAATGGGAAATAAAAAATTTTTTCACTCTGGTTAAGAGCAAATAGTACGCTAGCTGAACTATAGTAGTTATATAGTAGTTTTTTACCTTGTCTTTGCAATTTGGACATATTGGCAGGAGGACCTAGAGGAATGCACCTAGTCCGGAGTCCATAGTATACATAATAATTTCCCGAGTCGGACCGTGGACTCGGTACATTCCCAGACAAAATGACCGCTAAACAATTGTAGCATCTCTCCATCTGTCAAGGGTTATTCACTCTATATCCTCATATCCCCCCTTCACTATCACAATTTCCTAAATGCTAATTTGAATGTGGTATGGTGTGTCCTTTTAAGCGGATTTCATGAGACCTCTTTACATCCCCACCCCCGACCCCTGTACTGGAAATTCTGATCAAAGTCGGCCATATTATTCCGCAGTCCTCTTCTCACGTTCTGCCTCAAGTCTTCGATGACGCGTATACTCCCGCCTCGCTGAGTAGGCCCACAAAGTCTGGATTCTCAAGCTGGGTGATAGACTAACTTGAGGCTATAGATCCCGAGTAATTCTTATTGTCAAGCCTATGCTTCATGAATCACGTCAATGATCAAACACATCTACTGTTAGACAACTAGCTCTAGTCTCCGCCGCATCTTACATTATTCTACCAATAATGCCAAGTTTACGACTTCCTATGCCCTTTTCATTTATGTGTCAACCCACAAATGTTGTGGTTCTACCTGTTTTGATTAAGCTCCCTGTAGACATCTCCCCTTGGTTACCGATTGTTTCTTCTTGGTCACCTTGCAATCTCCTTGCTAAAATTAAAGATGTTATCTTAATACAGTCGTCTTCTATTTGCTGATCTTACTCTTGCTGAGCTTCTCCGAGCTTGCTTAGGCAATATGCAAAGTTTTCCCTGATCCTGCTTCAGTAATCCTGACTTTTTTCAAGTCTCCTGTTCATTAGAGTTCTTTAATTCAGGAAATTGATGGCCTCTCGGATCTTGCATTTTCTCTTATTTTCACCATATACAACCAGTCTTTCTGCCATTTTGTGTCCCATCCGTGCAATGTGTTTCGCTACTTCGGAGCTTTCCGTATCCATGTTTCTACAGATTCTCTGGTGTGCCTTGATTCGTAGGCCGATTTTTTTTCCTAATTCACCAATAAACTTCTGTTCAGTACAGAGCTATAGGATTGTGTGAAACTTATACTGGAGAGAGGATTAAATTTTGCACTACCGAATGAAGTAAACAATTCTCTGGAAATACTGGTGGAAATAATTAGCTTATCAGATAGATTACCTCACATGTCAAGAATTGTGTCGAGCTGGAGGTGATTCCTCACATTGACCAGGTAGTTAAGCCAAAAAAGTCTTGTGTTCTGATCATAGTATCTAGTTCGTAATAATATAATTGTTATGAAAGCCGACAAGGGTGGAGCAGTGGCAGTCTTGGATAGGCCAAGTTATTTAGAGAAAATGCTTGTGCATTTAAATTACGTTGATACATATAAGCCTTTAATGAATGTTCCTAAAGAGAGACTTAAAACTAGGCTAAGAGTTGCTTTGAAGGTATGCGTAATTAGTGAGGAAATGGAGAAGTTAAAAATGAATTTCCTACTTCAAAGAAATGCCAGGGAACTCTCTGCTTACGGCCTTCCTAAGGTGCATAATGAAGGATTTTCCCTTAGATAGATTGTTAACAATAATGATAGCGTTATGCATAAAATCTCAATTTTTGTGCAGACATTAAAAAAATGAGAGAATTCTAATTGATTTCGGTACAAAACTCTTATAAATTTATTAAACCATTGGACCGTCAAAGTATTTCATAAGAATATATATTAGTAAGTTTTGACGCTGTATCATTGTACACAAAAATGCCAGTTCATAGAGCCATCCAGGTTCTAATGGTCTCCCTGGAGGAGCATTCAGAGATTACGGAGGAAATTATATTGAGTATAGCCCTTATTCTAAGGCTTCTTAACCTATCCATGAATAGTGCATATTTCACCTTTGACGGTAAGTTTTATGAACAGACACAATGACCTGCAATGGGCTCTTGCTTAGCCCCAACTTTTGAGATCAACTGCATGGCTAAGTTTGATGAACGCTTAAGGCAAGAGGTAATTCTGACTCTTAAATTGATACATGGAAAATTATTTTGTGAATTGACAGCATGGCAAGGATAGTTTAGATGGTTTCTTAACCAGCGTAAACGAAATTTCAAATGGAAGTTATGGTTATTAGGGAAGAGGGTAAGTTGCGCATAGATGCTTATAAGAAACTAGCATATTCTGGTTTTGTTCTTAATTGCCTTTTAAATCACAGTTACAAATCCAAGGTCGACATTTTAAACTTTATCATTATTAGAGGTATGAGGCTTGCAGATGAAAATCATCTGACCGAAAAGTTAAGAAGACTGAAAGTTTTATTCCGGCAGAATAATTATCCTTTGGGCTTAATTGATAACAATATAGCTCTAATGAGAAATAAATTTAATGTGAGGAAGGGTTGTAGAAAGTTAACTTAGAATTAATTATACTTTATTGAAAGATTCAAAGATTAAAAAAGAGAGAGGGTGTCGAGCCGCCGTACAAAAGAAGACAACCCGACTTGTCGGCTGACTGATGGCTCTAACCAAATTAACACTCGTTCAATAAGCATGCCAAGGTCATCAACCAAAACAAACGTGCGAAACTACGCAATCCCAGCCAAGATTCTCCTTGAGTCATTAAACCTTGATAACCCTGATCGACAGGTTCAGACTGGTGGTTTCGTAACCTGACTTTCACGTGTACAGATTTTTATCTCAGTACTTTAACCAGGGTTATTTACAGACTAACGCCATCTTGGTCATCCTATTTTGCTTGTGTCATTAGACCTTGATGAACCGGGGCTGACGTTAAGCTTATTTTAATTACTCTGAGTTACAACCGGCTTTATGTACAAACGTTAACATACATACACACAAATTTTCTTGAATTAAGTTAGTACTAAAAGAGAAAATAATCTACTGCCCAGTATTGTAAGTGCACGAGATTTTTTCTTATCCTGTTCTATTACGTTACTATGCAGAACTCCACTTGGCAGTCTTTTTTTAATAATTAATTTAAGACAACGTTTGTTTATCTCCTTTGCCGCCTTTTTTCACTGCTCAGAAGTAGTTTGACCTCGTTTAAATAACCTGGTCCTTTTGGTAGAGTGACTTTAATGAAAGCACCTAGTCTCGAGCCTTGGGGCATAAAAGCTAAAAGAACTTCCAGAGCTGGACCATGGACTTGGTACATTTTCAGATGTCCCATTCTATGGTGAGCTGAAAAAATGCTGGCCCAATCTGCACTGTGACCTAAGGACATTTGTAACAATCTGGCGAAGTCGTTAATGTGTTGAGAGTATACACTTCACTGCCGTTGTTAGAGTTCCGCTAGGAGCGGCGAGGTCGAAACTGCAGTCTATTCTGAATAAGGATACCTTTTTGGAAGTAAGAATATGTTAACTTCAATGGAAACGTAAAGTCTAATAACATTATTGTGGCAAAATCCAACTAACATTTCTTCACCACCTTAAGCCAAATAGGGTAAATACATCTAATAAATAATCTAAAATCCACATCCATAAAAAGAAAGGATTTCCTCGTTTCCCAAAGGTGTTGAGTCTAGTAGCTAGAGAATGTGATTTGCTTGCTCACCAGCAGGTTAGATATTCTCAATTATGGCTACTAGTTAAAGTCAGCAAAGCATTATTTGAGGAGAAGGCAAGAGACAATGACTGAGAAATCAAGAATTATGAGATAACTTGAGACATGAATCTCCATTTCGATTGAAAGTTTGGTTGGAAGGAATTGGTGAAATAGTCTTACCGGAAGCTAAAGAACGATTGCTGCAGAATGAAGACTTTCGGATTGTGCAAAGAAGTCTTTCGCTCATCGTCCTGCGATCCCGACAAACTTGTGCTAAGCCTTCGTCTGTATTGTCGTGACAGACATCACCAGATCAAGAATTCATACTTTAGGAACAAATTCAAAACCGAATGAAAAGTTATCCGGCTGTAATCCTAGTCACTTTTTATACACCTAATCTTGTGATCTTAGTGAGACATCCCATAATTTGGTTGGAAGCAGTTTCCTTACTTGACTAAACTCAGGTACAACCCTCTTATATTGATTCATGTTTAGATACGTATAACTGGTCCCAAACCCGTTTTGCTGATTACGAGGACTTCAATTCAAATTGTAAAATAAGGGAGTTTATGAAAATAAATAAGCAGCCACTGGCCTGAATAGGAGGAAAGAGTGTAGGAAATTGAATAGGAAATATTTATATTTGAGGAGCTTACGAAGCGAAAAAGGGGGGTGGGAAGAACCACTGAGCAAGAAGAGGCTGGATTAGCCTCGAGTTTGTCTAGAGCTATCACACTTCTTATGACATCAACATTACATACACACAATAGACAATAGCATATGCCTAAATATGAATCACCACTAAAGGATCGTACACTAGTTTATTTATCTAAGGAAACATAACTCATCTACATACATGTAGAGTAGGTTCGAGATAGCTAAGCAAATCATGGAATGCCTCATTAAGATCGCAAGGTTAGGTGTATAAAAAAAGTGGCTTAAGTTGCAGGCGGTCCCCTTTATCTCTTGATTTAGTATATTTTTTTGGTATCTCGTAAAGCATGGATTCTTGCTAGGATGACGTCTGCCACAGTAGAGACGAAAGCTTAGCAAAGGTTCATCGAGGTTGCAGGATATTGAACCGAGGACTTCTTCGTTCAATCCAATAGTCCTTACATCGTGACGATCCTCATTCGGTTTACGGTGATACCATTTTAAAAATTCCTTCAAAATGGAAAGTCATATCACAAAAAAATCACTAAGAAATTCTCCGAAGCCCAGTTTTTTTATATTATGGAATAATTTTCCTGAAATGGAGAGAAAAGTTGGAGTGAACCATATATTTGTGGAAATCATATTCACTAAGCTACAAAGAAGTCGTGGAAACAGGCTCGGTAGAGCTTTCAGAGAAAATGATTAATCATTTAATTTGCCCAATATAAGTTTCCATGATGTTCAATCTATAGCTGAAACCGTAAATTTAGTGAAATTGACTGTCTGAATACTTATAAGAATAGAAAAACTGAAAAATTTAATATTTTCATATCAGTAGAATTTAAATAGGAACTATATTGACCCAATATATTATGTGATAGTTGAATTTTTCACAAGCATTTTAGTAGTCCTACTAAAAGAAATTACATCGCAACGATTTATTGCTGTAGAGAAAAATATTCAGTCTATTTTTCAGCCTCTGGTTGAATTTAAAAGCTGGCTAGTTTGCTGTGAAAGAAAGTGATTCGACGTCATATCAAATCTGTTCCTATGATTTTGGATGTTGCATGGACTAGATAATAGCGATAAAAGCATAACCATCGCACTCATATTATCTTGTTCTAACATGCAGCTTCAAAACATGAGTTATTAGCGGCCTGACTTGCCTTGAGTGTAGCATCCGTCCTGTGATTCCCACATGTGATCACTTGATCATTGTTGTGTTCTGGAGTGGTAACTTGGTCACGATACTCACTATCCTGTATCGAATCTCCTTAGGGGTGCTGTAAGATCTGGACGAGATCGAAACTGCAGTCCGCCCTGGAGGAGATAGTCTTTTGAGAGACAAGGCTACGAGAAATTCAATGGTATCGTTGGAACTAATCAACTCATTGCTGTAAGATTCCACTTTTAGTTCTTAAATAAGCGTAAGCCATTTAGGGTAACTAGGCGATAACTACTTCGAAGTATTTCATGTAAATCTTTCCTTCATAATTCTAAGTTTTAAAAGCACTTATTTTCAAGTTAGTAGAATCATCTGAGTAAAAATTGGAAAGTAGGCTATTATCAAGCTATATGAGGTGTGTTTATTCTATTTCGTTTAGAGGTGATGAAAGACTGGACCAAGTTCTTTGAGCATTATGTCATCTCGAAATAGGTGGATAGGCAAGTGCACTGACGTAATAATGATTGCTTCAAAATCCATAATATTATCCAGGTTCTCGATTTACGTATAGATAACTAGCCCATTTCACCCGTTTAAATCGCACGTGACTTACAACCTCTTCTCGCTCACCGGCGTACCATACATAAGTACACAAATTTTTATGAATATATAAATTAATACTTGAGGAAAATTAAGAAGATGCACTAGTGGGGTAAATGAATTCACTTCCAAAGTCACGTGAGGCCATTTGATATGAGAATACAAGCATACATGTTTTCATGCAGGCAAAGGTGTAAATATGGATAAATAAGGACTGAACTGCGGATGAATGCCTTGTCTTCATAGCTGCGCATGCAAAAGTGGTCATTACGCCAACGTTCGTTATCGTCTGTAACTTCCTGAAAAAGTGAGATAGATAGATAGATAGAGCGCAATAGGATATCAGCCATCACGGTTAACTGGCAGAGCTAGGCCCAGCGGAGATAACCAATTTCCCACTATCATTAATTGATCCTACCCTCCTCCCTACATTTTCTGGGCACTTCGTAAAGAAAATTTAACGGATAAATAAAGAGTATTCCAACAAAACTGGCTAAAATCATCTCTACTGGCGGAAACTTATTTTTTTCATGCATATACTTGTCTTGATACTGGTTATCAAGATTGATTAAATAAATGTATACATAAATATGCATATATATTTATGAGCGATAATTTCTATGAATAGTACTCTAGTTCAAAATTCCCTCCTCGACTTTTATACAAAAAAGCTTTTTCTTAACCATTTTTAGACCAAATTCCTCATTGCTTGCCTAAAGGCCTGAAAGGTACGATTTCATCATATTCATACTAAGTATGTTTCGAGACTATCATAAGATCTTTACTAAGAACTCTGATCATCTTAGGTCGCATAAAGTGAGAAACGACTGATAGTCGAAGTTTACCTTAACTATTTAACTGACTCATGATGCCAGTTAACTTGATCTTTTCTCATAAGAGGTGTTCTAATTCAGTGTGGGTCACAGTTTCGACCTCGCCCTGATCTCAGCGTCATCCCCAGCGGGAATTGATTACTTAACTTGGATTAAGACTAAATAGGTTCAGAGAATATCAGTAGATGGTGAATATGAACTGTGGTTACACTAGATCGTATAAGGTAATGAACTTGAACTTTTCCAGTACAGTCCTTCTTCATTAATTAATAAAAGTCCAGAAACCGAAGTATTATGAATACAAATAGCGTAGTTGGTAGTTAGTACCTAATATAATTTTGCCTGATCCAACCAAAGATATGTGTTTTGAGATAGGCCTGGCTTGCCTTGAAAGCCACATCTGTAATCTAGCTCGCTGGCACCCGTGGCATTGTGGCGTAATAATAATGTGTCGCCAGTTCACGGAACATCGCCAGGGTTTACTCTTCATTAATGGAGCTGACGAGATTCACGAAGGTTGAAATTGCACTCTAAGCTGGATGGGAGAACAATTTTAGAGTCAAAGCCAGTTTAAATTCAATGTCATCAGGAGGCTGACTTAAACTGTTATTGGAAAATTCCAATATCCGTCCTGCCTTACCTTATTCAGCTTAGAGTGCAATGGAGTTAAAGTGGAGCGAATAAACTAGACTAAACTATTAGGAGATTAATTCGAAAATAAGTGATAAAATCCGTTCTACCATAAGGTTTATAAGTCCTTTGCTGCTTAAAATAAATTGAAGAAGACTAAAGATGTGACTTTTAATTCATGATATATAGTAGCCTATTTCTCATCAAGATTTTACCCATAATCCATCAACACCTAACAAAAAGGCCGCAACTATATACTAAAAGTAATTCTTATTTAGCCAAATGTCAATACTTATTAAATGCAAGAAAATGCTTCATTAGGCCTGGTAATTGTCGAATATTCGAAAGTGGCTGGGAAAATTTGACTTTACTATGGTCTAATTCATGCAATTATTATTTCGTATTTTTTGTTGCCACAAGTGGCTAGAATATATCAAGGTATTTTCACTATCAACATGAATAATTTCTCAAGCTTTCGATTTTAAATATTAGTAAAACCAGGAACTAAACAAGATATCTTTGCCGGCCCTTCTTTCTGTTCTCCAAAATTACTTACATGAAAAAACTTGCAATTAGCTTTTGCATTCCTCTTATTTTCAAAAATAAATATTCAGAGAAATTTTCAGAAAATGTATGCTAAAAGGTTGTAATCATTATAAAAATATTGTTTACATATATATATATATATATATATATATATATAT
>CAAALY010000188.1:0-11508 GCA_900617795.1 Protopolystoma xenopodis
CAGTCTCATTTAACTGTTTAATGTTAATTTGACCTATTTTTTGCAAGTTGGTCGGAACGATAGGTAGATCTTGTAGAAACTACTTATTTCTGAGTCCTCTGAAACAGTATTCATGATAATTTCCAAGAACGGACCGATAACTTAGTACATTTTGATAAGTTGTATGTGCTAAGGATGATGCTTCTCACTCATGATGACGGCGAAACGTCTGGAAGTGTGATAAATCAACGGTCCGATGCTGGAAATTATTATGAATATTATGACAGAGGACTCAGGACAAGATATATTCGACAAAGTCTCCCTATAGCTACGATCAAGTTGTAAAAATGAGGTAAGACCGATACGCTCATAATGTATTATTTAAGACTAACATTAAAGTTATTTCGTTTTGGGAATTAAACACAAAGCATGTTTTAAAAGTGAAACGATAATCAAGGTTCATCGCATCAGACGATTTAATTTTAAAACGCATAGAATATAAACGCATGTTTCTACCTTATCTCTAAATTATACCTGGCACTTCAAATATAGGACTGTCTAACAGATTAAATTGATGTATTATCATCTGATGTGTTTATTAGTCTCATTTGTTATGAAGGCTCACAATAAAGCAGGTCTTAAAAATTCACAAGATATAGGAAGTAATATATTCCAACAAACCGCAACTACTGAAGAAGAGCCAAACCCTTAAAAATAGTAAAGTCAATTTTACCAAGTTATCCAAGGCTTAAATATCAAAACTCCCAAGAAGAAATATCAAAGACTATATAAAAATAGCAAAAAAATTTGCAGAAATTTAAAATAATCCTTAAGTCAATCTATCTTACGGAACATAAATACTTCAAGTTACAGACGAGTCAATAATATCTTTGTAACTAAGGGACTTAGGGGACACAAGTGCAAGCATATACTCAATAATATAAAACTTTAGAGGAATAAGAAATTATATAAAAGCAAAAGGTATGATAAAGGTGAAATCCCAGCCAGTTAGAGATTGTGATCAACTCCAGATAAGAACAGCCTTTTAGAAGCTAACCAAAGTGAGTCCTATATATATCGATGTTGAAAAATCAACTAGTAATTATTAATTGAAGATATAAAAACCAAGATGTTGTGGCCTCTGTTATGGTCGCAGTAATTATTAATTCTAGTAATTATTAATATTAAAAAAATGCATTTAAGGGGTAAAAAGTGTATTTATGAGACGTAAGAAGCTCCGCGATAAAAACGTATAGTTGGGCTATCCCAGCTATCAAAGCGATATAGACAAGGACATAAAAGTTGATTTCGCCGGAAAACATGTGAAAAACAAGACAGCAAGATTTAAAAATACATAAACATTTGATTAAATCTTATTTGTCTAATTAAATCGAGCTAAAGTGAACAAGGCAAACTTTATATTAAAAAAGCATACATGTTGCTGGCGCTCACGCGCCTCAGCTGATTCAGCTACGGCTTGAAGCCAAGTAGTGGTGAGATTGAAGGACCGAAAAAGACGTTCCATTTGACGCTTGTAGGTACGACTCAACTCTTCAAGATATCTGAAATTAAAAGATTAAGGGTATTTTATCAAGCTTGAAGGTATGGTTTTAAATACAGAAACATGAAGATGGAAGGTGGAAGAAAATTGATGGTAAAATACGGTAAATGAAATTCAGATACTTATAACAATATTGAAATGAGGCCTGATAAAGAACACTACTCACCATGAATTTATCGGAATAAGAGTTTGATATTTAACAGCGAAACTAATTAGTGCAATAAATTACAGAACCAGAACAATGCGTCAATCACTTCGTCAAAAACGTGGATGCAAAAATAACAGATTGAGCAATATCCATTGAATGCCTCCTAGCTTTTGCATTTTAAGGAAAAAATATCATTGTAATATTATATCAAGCTCCTTTGCAAAATTAGAGGAGACACATGATAGGAAAATGGTAAAATTATTTAAGTTTTGAGATATTAAATCTAGACTCAGGCAAGATTTGAGCCAGATTCTCATTTTGAAGGATTTCCTGAAGCTGCAGATGACAGACAAAATGTCGAAAAGGATATCGAGCTTAATAAAAAAAGGCACCAGAAGAAGCTCGATAAATATGTAATCTATAGGCCGCCCAAGGTCCAACCATCCGGCAAAAATGAAGATATCCCTAGAATGACGGATCTCACATTCCAGATAAGAAATGAAGATAAAGTAGTGAATATGTCTTCCGTTCCTCTTGACCCGGAGAACATAGAGCTCAACAAAGAAATAAATTTTGCATTTGGGAATGAAAGGAAGGCAATCAATGACAGTTTATATGTTATAAATACCTCTGAGAAGCAACCTAAGAATCAAAAAGAGAGCTGGAAACGGAAAGCACCCTAACAATATTGAAACATCAAGAACCCACGGATAGGAACAATATAACTAAGATATATAGTGAATTAAGAAGAAACGATTTAATAGTTCTAAAGGCTGACAAAGCAGGTGCCACAGCGGTGATGGAGAGGAAAGAATGTACTGAATAAATGGAAAATATTCTCGATAATAAAAAGTCAAAATTACCATGTATATGGAGAATAACGGATATTTGCCTGGAATAACCCTTAACTTCCAGTCTAACTAGACTTATGGAATAAAGTTGAAAATATCCCAGAGTATAGTCATTACCAGCCCAAGAATGAATCATTCTGAGTTATAGGAAGAGGAAATGGAAAAGCCAACTCATATCTCTCTTTGAAACGGATATCCAGAAGAAGCAATACAACGCAATAGACCCATAGTGATGAACAGATGGAAGGACGGAGATTATAAAAAGGAAGCGAGAGAGAGTAAAAACGATGAATATGTATATCATCCTGCAAGTTGGCACGGAAGCTGCAGCCGATACGACACAAACGGAATATTTGTACAATCCCGAAGGAAAAGGCAAACAACTTCAGCAGCTTGCCTAATCAACATGAAAACGTCAACAAAATGGAGTACTCCGCAGTTTATAGTAGAAACTGCAAGAACTCTGAACAAAAAGCAATTGGAGACGGGAAGGATAATCAGCACATGGATTAAAGAACACTAGCGACTGTGCAGAAAAATGGATAAGGAAAGATCGGAGATAGCTGAAAACACCGCCCTTACTGGCCTCACAGTTGACTAAAATGCAACAAAAAGACTGGCATCATAAGTGAAAAACACAAGAAAATTGAAGATCAAGGAGGCTGTAGGAATCCTCTTTCAAATATACCTGATGTGCATGAGATTATAAGAGGAAAAAGTCAATGATAATTTCCTGTACTGCCTGGGCAGGCGATTGAATTGTGACAAATCAAACCCGGATTCGACGAAAAATTTACCAGGTGGGGAGGGTCAACCTGTGGGATGCATTAATGGAAAGGCAAAGGTATAAGTGAGCTACCTGTGTATGTATGTGTGCATTTTTAGTGTGCCTAAGGGGAGGTAAACTGTGACATGCCTGACCACGGGGGATGCTAACCAACACACAAATGAACATACGCGCACCCTAGGATGAGATGAAAGTGTTAATATGAAGAACGAGTGGGCTTTTCGCACTTCATTAGGGAAAAAGAGAAGCGGTCTATTTTCATATAAGCGATTATAAGCCGAGCACAGAGCCACAAACAATGAGAAACAATATTGGTGTGGATGAAAAAGATGATAACCGAGTCATAGGTTTGAAGCCAAGGAAGAGGAAAATTCTCAGGCACTGGAACTGGGCTTTTCTGATTCATGATAGATTGCAGCTTCATACAATGAAAAGACAAAGAGGCGGAAAATTAGGGAGGCCATTGGCATAGTTTTTGGGGGAAAATCTAATGAAGAGGAGATTGTAGTAGGGTAGAGTTAGCAAGTACTTTGCCTTATGTTTAAGCAAACTAGAGAAAAACGAGAATACAGCAAAACCAGCAAAAAAGAGACGCCCGGATTAACTATCTATCGCTAACCGGAGGAAAAGGAATCGCGATCAGAAAAGAGGGGGAATTTCGGAAATAAAGCGAAGATGTTATCGGTGAGTGGTATCTGTTCAAAGAAGCCAGTACGACTTCTATGACACGCCGGTCAAGGAACTAGACATACGGATAAGCATAAACGCCAAAATGTACTACAACTCCATTTGAGAGGCCGCAGGCGACCAGGGATAGGTGTCCACAGTTTGCTCAGGTAACTCGGGTTTAATCATAAAAATTCATGAAGACGGTGCCTAATATCTGCAAGCATGAGAATCAGAGCCTAAGCGCTCTGCTCGGTAAGGTGGTAGTGTACATGCTTCTTAGACGTCGAGGAATAGCGCCTGGAGCAAAACAAACACTGGGACTGGAGCCAAGTGAAATCGGATTTACGGTACCATGAGGGAGATAGGAGGGCTGAATCGGATTATCCGATTGAAAGAGAGGGATCGAGGTGAGCAGCAGGTGTGATGAGGCCCCACTAAATTTACCAAAAGATGGCACACACTTTGATGAGTGAAATGTGAACAAGTCAGAAGTTGTGATAGGGCGAGAGTCGAATAAGAAGAAAAGGAGTAGATAGATGCGTTAGAACAGAAAGAGGACTAATAGTGTAACCGTTTCGGTAGAACGTTGGTCAAGGGATTGACTTCACTTGTCTCTTTGACGAGTTAGTAGCTTGGTGCGGAGAATGGCAAGATTTATTGATGATTTTGACTAAGATGGAGGAGAAACGTCTGAGAATGTACCAAGTCTACGGTCTGATGCTGGGAATTTGTCCGAGGACAAAGTGCATTCAACTAAGTCGCCCTGACAACAAGATCAAGTTGCGAAAACGAGGTTAACCCACTTGATACACCATTTTTAAGTTTCACTAATGTTAGCATATTATTAGAGATCGAAAGAAGGTTCATGAACATACACATTTGATATAGCACTAGCAATCTGGCAACATAAGGCCTAAATTGGCTTGAAATTCACACCTTTTCTGTGACTCAATGGCACCCGCGTAGTGTGGCTAAGTGATGATGTTGCCACTTGACGCGAACAATTCGGTGTAAAATACCATTTGAGCTGCTGATAAGCCACAAGCAAAATAGAAACTGCAGTCCAGACACTAAAAAAAATCATTTTGAGACACTAGGCTAAATGGAATTTAATGAAATTGAGACAAAAAATGTTAATTGAAGGGAATCCAATTATTGGTCACTTCAAGCGGCATAAAGAGGCTCAAATGCTTGTCCATGATCCAATGGTAGATTCAAAAAGTACTCATTAGGCATAGTTCTGAAAGAATATTCGTCTTATATATTTTTTGATAATTTTCACGCTTTCCAAATTGTTTGCCTACAAATAATTATATATGTTTTGTCTAAAATATGATTTCTTAAAGGGAAAATACGCTTCATTCTGTCCTATTTACTAATAGTTTGTAAGTGATTATTTTGTGAATAACAGAGGATAATATCGACATGCTAAGCTGGTGAGTTGCGTGCGTAAGTTACTTTCGCCTAATCTAAATAATGCATCAACAGCTAGAGGCGAAAATCCCGTATTATAGACAACGGAAAAATAGAGCCTAGTTCGCATTTAAAGTATAGCCGTGTTCCATAAAAACTAATTATTGATTGTTTTAGAATCGGTTGCATAAGAAAATTAGTCTAGGCAAGGGTGTAGGTCGGGGAGCAACGTAGAATGGCCAGTCAATGCCGAAAAACGCACTTTTCACTTTAGTAAAGCACATTAGAACAGAACACTCTATAAACGTTCACATTAAAAGAGCAAGAGACACGATAGCAACCAGTACGTATTTAGAGAAATGGAAGATGAATAGGGATGCAACACCAAGAATTTCATGAGGCCAGCGTAAATTGCAAAAGGATTAGTACTAAAGAAAATAATAATTAAATAAGATCAAAGTATTGCTTCATTGATTTGTTTACAGGGCCAGAAAATGTAAACACTCAAATAAGAGATACAGGGTAGGAAGGAAGTGAATAACAAAACTATGAGCATTAATCGAAGATATGAAGACCAAGATGGTGAGGCCTTTTGTGTGGTCACAGCCACCTATCGTTGTATAGAAGTTGTTTGACCTTGTTTTCGCTACTTGGACATATTGGTAGGAAGACCCAGAGGAACGCACATAGTCCAGAGTCCATTGTATGGATAATAATTTCCAGAGTCGGACCGTGGACTTGGTACATTCCAAGACGTTAGGCTGGCATCGTTAGTGAGCCTTGCCAGTCTGAGCACCATAGAACAACTCATAAAAGAGACAAGTGAAGCCGGAACTTTGACCAAATGTGTGTTAAACAGTTGTGGTATCTCTCCTTCTGCCCTGTACTATTCACCTATCCTATATCCTCCTATCACGCCTTTAATTTCACTATTTTATATAAATCTAGTGTGGTGTGCCATTTTGAGCTGCTTTCATGAGAACCCTCCACACTCCACACTGGCGTTCTCACCTCTCCTGCATCCTTGTGCTGGGAATGTGGATCAGTCTGCCAGGTTACTAAGCAGTCCTCTTTCCCTAGATCTTATCCTCTTGCCCTGTAGGATCCGTCTGCTATCTCACTGGCTCAAGTATTTCACTCGACCTCTACCACCCCATTTGTGCTACTCAAGGCGTTAATGCCCCTCCCCTGCGTCTGGGTGACTAATTCGAGACTCAAGCCTCAGCTACATGGACGACATCTCTGGTAGAACCTACTGTCAGCCAACTAGCTCCAGTTTCCGCCGCGTCTATTCTGTTTCTAGCCTTAATACCAAGTCTATGACTTCCCCTGCCCTAGTCTTTTGTGGGCCAACCCACAAACGTTGAAGTTCAATATTGAATCTAATCAAAGTAAGCAAAACCACAACATTTGTGGGTTTGCACATAAGAGACTAAGGCATAAAAAGACATAGACTTGGTATTAGCGATAGAAACAGGATAGACGCAGGGGATACTGGAGCTAGTTGGCTGACAATAGGCCTGTTTTACGAAATACGTGGTCCATATAGCAAAGGCTTGACCATAAGACTTACTCAGAGTTTTTAGCCTCAAATTAGTCACTCAGACGCAAAGTGTGGGAAATAACGCCTCGAGTAGCACAGATGGGGTTGCAGAGGTCGAGAGAAATACATGAACCAGGGAGAGAGCAGACAGATCTTACGGGGACAGAGAAAGACTGTGATAAGACCTAGGGGATGAGGACGGCGTAACAATATCGCAGACTCTAATCCACATTCCCAGCACAAGCAAGGGTAAAGGGGGGGTGAGAAGGCAGGCGTAGAGCGTGGTAGGTTCTGATGAAAGCCGCACAAAAGGACACATTACACTAGATTCAAATAAGCACAGAAAAATAGTGATAGTGAGCGTGTGATACGAGGACATAAGAAAGGTAAATAGCCCAGAGCAGAAGAAGATACTACAACCGTTTAGCACACATTTTGTCAAAGTTTCGGCTTCACTTGCCTCTGACGAATTGTTGTATGGTGCTAAGAATGGCAAGACTCACCGACGATGCCGACTACGATGACGGCGAAATGTCTGGGGATGTACCATGCCCACGATCCGACTTGAATTTATCAGGTATACAATGGACTCCGGACTATGTGCGTTCCTCTGAGTCTTCCTACCAATATGCCTTAATTTTGTTAGTTCGACTTTATTTTCGCAACTTGGTCAAGCGTCAGAGAGACCTTTTAGAACGTTCCTAGACCCAACTCCTCTACCATAGTATTCGTGATTTCCAGAATTGGAACCAACAACATAATAAAGCTAAAGAAGACTGCGACCACACAGAAGGCCACACTATATTCGTCTTCATATCTATGCGCATTAAATTGGCATAAATCATAAACACATCGGAGATGCAGAACATTGAGATAGCAATATCAAGGATTGTGCATTCTAAGAGAATAAAACAAACTATTATGCATTATAGGGTTTTTAAGTAAACCTTATGAAAAATACATCTATAATATAAGACAGGTAATAAAAGCCGCATGGAAGTGGCATGTCATGAAAAAAATGTCAAACAAGATCGTCGTAAAATGTTTTAATATAACCTTGTCTTACATTGATGTGAAATAAATCTAGATCACTTAACTTGAATAGATCTCAAAAAATTGTGCATTTGCTTATAATGCAATCTTATAAAAGTTTGTGACAATTCAAATCGGCACCTTTGGGGTACCTGATTGCTGTAGAGGTTTGCCAGTTTTGACAACTTTTGGCCGAGTCACTAATAGTCCAATACAAGGTAAAATTGAAACTGGAACAATGTTTTAACTTCAAGTGTGAGTCGAAGATGATAGTATGATCATCTATTTGCAAAAATCAAACTAAAGTATCAGAGCTCGGAATATAACATTTTCGTCTATTCACTTCGCCTCTGAAGTTGTTGGAAAGAGAATTTATAGGGTAAATTAATTTCATACGAATTGATGATAAGCTCAAACGTCTCAAAGTTAATATAAAAGGTAGAAAGTCAAATCCTTGTTACTTATCGGATCTGAGAGATACTTGATACAGACAAGCAAATGTCAATGGCTAACGAAAGTATATACACGAAATTCTTAAGGGATCATGCCGTTGCATAAGAAAGGATATCTATATTGGGTAAGTAATACGGATGAGGAAAGTTGAGCAAAAAGGACAGGATATATTAGATGTGTTCACTCTATTTTGATTAAGGTGATGAAGGATTTTTAGTTGAATTTTCCAAGAATCATATGAGTAGACATAAAGTTGCATCGAATTTCATATAGCCCTGTTTTTAAAAAGTTATTATCCTCTGCACACGAGTGGATTGTAATTTCGACCTTGCCTACGTCTCATCGGCCCCCCCAGCAGGACTCGAAGAATGACCGTACAGAGTATAATCTCGGCATGCTAACCACTACGGCATAGTCGTAACTGCAGTCCACTCCAGCCGGGATGATAATGGAAAGGTAAAGTATACTCATATAATTGTGGGAAAACATAAATAACCAGTCCCTCATCACCTTAAACGAAAGAGTAAGCCCATATCATATATCTGATTTACTGATAGTCCTGAAACCCTACGAAATAAGGTTATAGCTTAACTAAGGTAGGATTTAGAGAATAATCGAATCTGGAACTGAACTTACTGCATGCTAACTGAAACGTTGGCTTCGATCAAGCGAACCCTGTTACTTAGCCGCATATAGGCAGTCTCCTTACGAGAGCCACCAATCGTTGCGGGCACAATGACGATGCTCTCTTTTGGGGCGGTCGTCGCCCCAGCAACAGGGGCACCAGTGCTACTCACTGCCGGCTTTTTGTCAATGGAACCTGGGTCGACACGCGATGGCATTTGCTTAGTAAATGTTAGTGAACTTTCGCTTGGTTGAGAGTCAAGTGTTGGATTAGTGATCATGGGAGTCGACGGTGTGGACGAGGAGAAATGTGTTGAAGAAGGATAGTTAGGAATAGATTGGCGCCGGGTGGCTGAATAGTTTGAGCTGGGGGTAACCTTGCATTCGGCTGACGGATCTATGCGCAGTATATTGTTTCTTAGCAGAAGATTCACTGGGGCCGGTTGGCTGGCAAGCATCAGTAACCAGAGATGAGTAATTAAATGGCCGAGCCTGGAGCAGACGCGTCCATTGCAAAGTTTACAGGCTGGCGAATCAAAGGCATTGGTGGCATCTGTGGTGCAAGCAGGCTTTTGGTATAGCCCCTGACGAAGCGACATTAGCCCCACTACACCGACGTTCCCACTGGCCTGACAAGCATGTAGCATGCCTTCTAGCTCGTCCTCCGTTAGCCAAAGATACTAAGGATGGAAAATAGCAGATTAAATGGAATAAATTAATGTGTGAATTCGATAATTCATTGTCTGTATTTTAAAGTTATTTGTTATCATAGCCATCAATATTTCAACATTAAATCCGTAGGTAATGTGGGAATAAAATGTGATGATTATTCCGCAATGAGATTTCTTTAGGAATGCTTATCCCTTAAGATACTCTCTTGATCGAATTATCTTCATATCCATGTCCTCCCGCGTCTCCATAATAAATTTCACTTTTCCATCTATTTGGCTCAAGAGTAGTAATTAGCCTCATTTTTTTTCTCTTCCATGCGACCAAATTTCGAAGCTGTCCAGATAAGGAAGAACTGATCGTGAGTGCATAATTGCCCGTATCAGCCCATAGATACGAGCGCTGAATATGAAATAGGTCGTATAATCGTCAGGTTGAAAATCGTATCAAAGATATTTTCGTGATATCTTCTTCCCTTTTCAAGATTTCCGAAAGTACTATGAGCTCCTTATTTTCTGAGATTTTCGTAATAAATTGATTGTGGATCAAAGCTTTCCAAGTATTCCCTTTATATGAGCATCGTCTGCTTGACTCTGAAAGAATTCATAAAAATCCTTCACCATATTGAATAATCTGCCATTATCCTATAATTTAAAACAGATCAATTTCGCCAGTTTCTGAGTTTTTCCATACTGATTGTTAGCTATTCGTCTTAGTAGAGATTCTTATACGTACATCTTCGATGGTCTTGCGTTCTTTCATAACAGTGAATGTATTGCAGTCTTCGACTTTTCCACTCATATTCATTTAGTTCAGCATATTGTGCAATAACTCTTTGATGTTCGTTGGTAAGCACTCGATAGAATCATTTTTCCTTGAATATAGTCCGAATATTGAGTCCTGATATTAATACTGCAATCTTCCATTGTCTGCTTGTACAATTATCTGATAATTCAATTTTAATTTTCTGTCTATCACCCTTAGAATAAATTTTTCAATAACATCTTAATATGCCAACATTTTCGGGAAAATGTATATATATTTTTTCTAAATTGTCCCTTTCGGAAACCTTTCATTATTTATTGATTAATTGATCCTAAATTTGAGCATCGAATTAGGATACTAGTAACCATAGGTAATATCAGGCAGTAAAGGACGGATATTTGAATTTTTAACAACCATATGATCAGGCCTCATGATGCCATTACATTTTATTCAGCCTTGCCTCTCCAAAAAGACAATGTCATCTTCAGTCTCGACATGGCCTGGGTTTCATCAATACCCCTAACGGGAATATAACCTAAGTTGTGCCATGCTTATTTTCGATATGATTATGTTGCACGATACTGCTGCGGGTGCCAGCAGTTCACAGAGCATATGTGACTTTTGAAGTAAGCCAGGCTTCTTGCATATTACATTTTAGTGAAAGGATTGTCAAAAAAGCAAACCCGTATTTTCCATTACAGTCAACAACACTACTTGTATGCGCAATCAGTGGATATTGGGAGACTATCGGTAGGTTATATTTAGGAAATGTAGCCACCCTGAATCGCTAAAGGTGGTGAAAAACTTAGAGTAAATTTCCTCACTTTCGCGACTTGGGATAATTATAATTATTAGTTAAGATTTAATCATATTTTTGTAAGTCTGCTCATTACATATACAAGATATAATTTTATAGTGAATTGGCTAAAAGCCATAAATCTATACCATTTAATTAACATCTTTAATTTTTAAAATAGGACGAACCGAAGAATGGGCGGAGAAAAATCGACCCAT